>VBVQ01000794.1:0-13339 GCA_011636635.1 Tetramorium simillimum | reverse complement strand
TATATATACATGAGCAGTTTAATAAAAAATAAGTGTACATATATGCTACATATTTTTATATTATTAACAATCCACTCAACATTTTAATCCTGTTTAATACGTTTATGTTATAGTAGTATTTTTCATTCTTTTTATTTACTTCTATAACAGCAACTTGTTAATTTAATTTAGAAATTTAAAGAAATAACCTCGTAATATTATGTCTTTTATATATGGTTTCTATTATATATCCTTAGTCCAAAAATACATCCATGTTGAAAACAATTACATTAGAATTATATAAGATAAACACGAGAAAATAGACGAGAATATATTTTATTTAAAAAATGATATCTTTAAGGAGATTGCTAATGTCTATGATAATTATATGATGAAATTGTACATTTATGCATATTTAATATATAAAAGTATAAAATTTCTTACTTAATTTGTATTTTCAAGTTTATAATGCTCGATATTTTTACAGGCACATGTCTTATATAACAAATATACTATATATTTAGACTTATTCTACAAATACATAAATTTTAATGTAGTTATTCTACAAATACATAATTTTTTTCTTCTCACCAAACGTGCAGCATTGTCATGTTTACTTCTCTCATCACATGGAGATTTGTATTATAAACTATATATATATATATATATATATTTCTCTCTCTAAAGCGAGACACACGATCAGGTGTAACTGTACAAGTATGCTTCAACAAGTATATCTGCCGTAAATATATCGAAGTGCATTTAGTTGATACAATTTTTCTTCTGTTTCGTCAAATAATCATATATCAATACATGCTAGTCATCATAGTGCACAAAAACATAACGTTTTAAGCGGCTGATGATAACTGACTCACACGGTGTGCTGTTATACATGCTTAGGCATGCCAGCGTAGGTTGGATCGAATTTAATAATCTATTTATTCCTGTCGTTTGCACAGATAAAAATAATTATAGATGTTATATTCACATTTATCGAATTGGCGTGCCTGTACAGGTATTACTGACAATTGTACCTGAACGTGTGTGGCCCGATTAATATGAAATCTGTCAATATTATCAAAATATTTTTGGTTCTTACCCAATTCTAAATTTGTGTACTTCAGTTATAATACTACTATATCACTATGTCTCATAAAAATAGAGTAATATTGTAAAATGCATGGTTAGAGATCCTATAAAATGTAATGAGCATTACCCTCCATGATAAGACTCTGATATAGAATTTGGTATTCAAAAATACCATGCTATGTATTCTATTGCCTTAAAATATACGTTTAAAGATCATGTACTTCACGCGCGAACAGTATTGCTCCCATGCGTATCCATAGCGCATCTGACAACGTTTATTGTCTCTCACGGCTCTGTAAGCAAGCACTAACGTGCAGCATATTGCCGTGTAGTATGGTAGAATGTCTTTTGCCAAGCTAACACTCGCGATAGACCATTGCATTATTATGTCACCCAAATAATTGGGATGTCTCACATAGCCCCACAATCCAGACAACATCAACTTCTTTCCACGTGACGTCGGGATGGTTTCCAAATCTGTAAATTTCAAGAATGTTAATTTTAATCTTAAATTTAAGAAAGGAAAAAAAGTAATAATTTCTGTTTGCCTTTATGCTCACAAGGTACTGTCGGCGAAACTGGATTCTTCCTAAACTCATCTTTCCGCAAGTTACTAGTCCTATACAAAGCATAGCCCATTACAAAGATCAAAACGGATACGCCAGCGAAGTAGTCAAGTTTCATCCTGAGAAAAATCAATCAAATAGGAATTATCAAAATATTGCATATTTATATATCTGTTATATCTATAAAATCTGTTATATCTATAAAATTGAACTCACTTCTGATATAGTATAAATCTTGTGGTGAGAGTCGTTAAAAACGGATACAACAAATGACTAACACATGTCATGTATCCGGTTCCCTCATACATTATTGTGAAGGATGTAAAGATAGCGTCTTCGTGTATTAATCCATATAGAATATAAAACAGCTGCAGCAAAACAGCTAACAATGCAGGTAAATCAAATTTCTCAACATTTAGATTCTTTATATCGCCAACAGCTTTAATCACGACGGCTATGTTCACGATTAACTGCAAAATAATTACATTACATTTGATTTTTATTATGTTGTATAATTTTATGTTAAAAATAAAAATATAAAGTAATTACCGTGCCAATGAGAGAAGCTCGTATCAACAGTAACTTAATGTCCAAAGTGCCAATTCGCGGATTAATCTCCCTGCCCTGCCAAAAATTATATATCTTGCTGTTGGTTGATGCATATATATTCAGATTGGTCAGTGGAGCTTTTCCTGCCTTGATATACAATCCCATAGCAAAAATTGTTCCCAAAATCCAACCACTGATTGACAATTGCATGATATTATTTAGGATGTGATTACTGATCGGTATTTTCATGTATTCGCATAAACCAAGTATTAGTATTGTCACTATAGCGCTCAAAAAGCCTGAAAAATTTTAAGAAAATATTAAAATAATAATAACGTAATTAAAAATTACACAAAAATATGTCATACCGTTTACGCGATATTGAAGTCTTCCGATTTTACTCTGCTGTCCATCAATGGTTTTCCCAATCGGTATAATCGAAATACAAGCCAATAATGTTAAAAACGCAATGTAACCCAGCAATGTATATAAATTTAAGTAAAACTCCAAGTTGACAGGAAATTTGACAAGTGCAGATTTGCACTGTCCTTTCAAGCACAGCAGTTGTGGTAGGATTACAGACATCGGTAATATAAATATGAGGAAAAATGTCCCGATCCATCCGCCCCATTCTTGCGGATTGTCGACTCTATTTATCTCCTTTTCACGTTTCACCACTGTTTCCCATTTTTCGCTTTCATGCAAGGGTTTTGTCAAATCCTGAAACAATCATCGATATAATGCATCACCATTCTTGGAAAGAATTATCATCAATATCACAATATATCTTATATTATATATTAATATTAAAATATATTATCAAAACATACTTGATCTCTTTGCACTGAATATCCTCTCTCTTTTTCTCCTGGAGGATAATCTTGTACATAACTTTTCCTCTCCACCGGAAGCGAGACGGCTCTATCGATACTTCTCATTAGCATAGATTTATATTCCTCATTCTTCAAAAGTGTCGGTCTGCGCGTTACAGTCATAAATTCCCTTTTCAAGCGTTGTTGCAAAGGCAACGATTCAGTTGGACTCTCCTCCTGTGAGTCGCTTTCTTTATGGTTGCTTGTTTTGTCTATTCATACAAACGAGAATGATTTGCATATGAGTATCAGAATGTGCGCAAGTAATGTTAAATACACTTACCGCCTTCGACATCTATGCGGGATAGAGATATCTTAGCGAGACGCGTGCTACGAACAGGCAATTTCCTAGGCGTGATCGTTGGGGATCTCGCAGGGGATCTGGCCGATTGTCTTCCTGGCGATCGCCTACTCGGCGACTTCCTGCTGGGTGAAAACCTCGAGGGGCTTTTTCCCGTTCTCCTGCTTACTCTGACTGTAGATCTCCCTGCTCTTTCAGCCTTCGAGAATCAAAAAGAATGTACAGAATAAGACTTTAGCTTAAAAAAAAAATTTATTCTATGTATTCCTTAATACACAATAATTTTTAACAATGTTCCTTCACCAATCGCTAATTACCTTTATATCATTTTCTTTAACTGTGAACTCAGAACCAGTTTCAAATTGTATTTTATATCGATCGCCTTTGACATTGAGAATCCTTCCCTTATAATATTCAGAAGTATTCGGATGCTTGGCAAGAACTTCTTCACCCTCGGTGAACTTCATTGTGAGATCTAAGTAAAAATCACATTCCAAAGATTAACTTAAAACTTAATTAAAACTATTAATTAATTAATCGGCTCAGTTTGGATAAATCTTTTCTAGTCCAATGTCGTATATACATTAGATGCTATATATGCATATGCATATATACACACACATATATATACACATTCCACATAACGGAAGATAATTAGATCTACCAGACTTATATAAACAGATTTAACGCAATCGCGGCTAAAAAACAATCTCTTCGTGGTTCGTACACGTAGACGAGAGCCTCGACGGGCGACGCAGGAATTCGGTCCGGTCGAAAAGCGCGGGGTGCCGCGTAAGTTTCGTAACCGACCGTTACGAAGGCCGCGTAAACGCAAACGGTCGCGGGCTCCGAGGCGTTTCGCGGGAAAGCGCCCGGGCTTCGCACGCGCTCCCTCGCTTCGGCGGGCTCTCGAATTCGGAACGAGCGAGCTCGGCCGGATCCGCGGACGCGCGCACTTACTTGTCTCGCACAGTCGATTTCCACTCCAGCAGCTATCGGGGCCCGCGACGCCGCGAAAAATAATAAAACTTCCACGAGTCGCGAGGTTACGCCTGATACCGCATCGTAGTAGCGGTGGGGGAGGGACGCGCGGCGCGCGATCGCGGGCCCAGGCACGCAGGCACGCGCGCCACGTGTTCCGCAACCCATCCGATGTAGGCCACGCGGGAAA
The DNA here is from genome assembly GCA_011636635.1 of Tetramorium simillimum. NCBI lineage: Eukaryota > Metazoa > Arthropoda > Insecta > Hymenoptera > Formicidae > Tetramorium > Tetramorium simillimum. Next base: position 8,812 of record VBVQ01000794.1, on the reverse strand, counting down.
TCGAAACCCACGCCGTTACGTCAGTACGGCGCGTTCGCAACTCGCCGTGTCGCCCTGACGTTTGTTCACGCGCGCGTCCACCCCGGGATTCTCTCCTATCTTATCGCGGCGAACCGGAAGTCGTACCGCGGCGGAATGTCGTCGGTGAATCAGCATAGCATGGTCTCTTTGCACGAGGCGCATGATTCTGCGATTGATTTTGACTTTAGCTTGGTTGACTCAGTCGGAGATAACTTGCAAATGGTTTTATTCCGCATTTTTTAATCTTTTAACACATTCCTAAAATATGTAACGATCAATGTATCGTTAAAAGAAATTAAATTAACTGCGTGAGATAAATGAAGCTTTTATATGAATGATGATTAAATGAAGAATAAAAATTATGAATAAAGGATAATTGAAATAATAAAAATTGAATAAAGGATAGGTAATTGATAAAGAGTGACTTTGAATTATTCCGAAAACTATATGTAATAATACATTGTATATTAGTTTATTAAAGTATTGTTACAGTTATTATCATAAAATATCGAGATAGAAATTCTGTGTGTAATACATGTTGATATCATTCTAAATTCCACAATTCGGATAAAATTCTTTTTATCCTTTTTTATGCGGGACATTTTGTTATATATGTATATTTTAATACATATATTTTTGTAATATACATATATATTTCAATATTATTATGTAAATACTATAACATTTTCATATATATTTTTATGTATGTTTTAATATGTGTACATATTTTATATATGCAAAATGTTAACAATAGCAAATAGGAGTAGAATATTGTGTTAAATTGGCATTTGCATTGATTTCGAATTTTGCCAGCTATTTTGCCTAATAGAGCTTATCGATATGATTCTTGTCAATGGGAACCAAGCAGAACCTATTATTTTAATAAAATATGTCATTTAAATAATTACAAAATGGTATGTACATACATTCTGCAGTCAATTTGCCATCACATTCTATTAGCAAATTATATTATATTTCCATTGGCGTTTTGCGCGGAAAAAAATTGTTTTGCAAAATCAATCTTTAACAGATCTTTGACAGATTTAGAATATTGGAATTATTAAGACTTATTTATCATGATAGAAATTCTACAATAACAATAACATGTCACACTCACTTTAAATTTCGTTTCCAATTTAATTCATATTAGATATTTTAGAATAAAACTCTTTTATAGGCTGCGTTCGGAAACGTCACTCGAGTGCCTCCGTGTATTATGTTTGTTGTATTATCTTTGTTGTTCACCAAATGTTAAACAAGGATAAAATGATGATACACGAAAGCACTCAAGTGAAGTTTCCGAATGCAGCCATAATCTTATACGCTATGTATCTTTGTGTACATTTTCCTCGTTAGAGAAAACTCAGCCGAAACGACGCGTCGTAGGAAGCAGAGTCAGCCAACTTAACCCGTTGAGGTCATTGGGGTCCAAAAATGATATCTTCCCATACCTATCAAGAGGAATAAATCTCTGCCCCTGGTCCAACAATGTCCTTATATATGTCTTAAGGGCAAGTGTCCTAAGGTCAGAAATGGACAATCTTAGGACACCTACCCTTAGAACATGACTTGTTAGATGGCTTTATTTTGGAAGGCCATATGATCTTAGGGTCTAAAGGATATATTTCTAGGCTACATGGCCTTAGAATGGAAGAACATATGACTCTAGTCGTAGAAAGTAGAAGGGCATATGACTAAGAACATGAGAACATGTCCCTAGGCCATATGTCCTTGCTGCTTTAATGTCAGATTGTCCACCTACATAAGGAAAAATCAAAATACATACAAAATACGCTGAGACATTAATACCAATATAGATAAATAATTACAGTAAGTTTAATTTAATTATTTTTCTGTATTAGTACTAATGCCTGAGCACATTGTAACTATTAATTATACAATAATTACATTCAACTATTTTTATTTAAGATAATTAAGTAAACTTGACAGTTTTTAAACATAGTTAGCACAATAAAATAAAAAATAAAATAAAATTATGATAATAAATGCGTTTAGTTTATTTATATTAAATTCTATTTAAAGCCTAACTGTAATCTTACAGTTCCAATTTTAGCTTTGAGATATTTATTAATCTTAGACGCTCGAGCGTGACGATCCTCCTTGGACAAGATCCTTTTTATTTCTACTTCCTCTTCATCCGTACGAAAATTAAAAGCTCTGAAAAAGAAATAAATTACGGTACATATATGTATAAAATAAAGAACTAAAGAATAAAATATATTATACATAGCATATACTACTATACATATAAACTAGTGTTAAAAACTTATTAATAACAGACATAGAAACATTTGTACCAATAGAAAAAGCATAAAATTTTATTTAATTGTGATGCATTATGATAAGAAATATTGCAGTAGTAATTACGTTTCATGCAGGTTCTTTTTTCTGATGTACAAGCTGGCCGAATTGCTTTCTCTGCATTATTGTCTGCTCCAGCTTCTCCCTTCTTGCGCGGACGTGCTCTAGTAACTGATCGAAGAGCTATCACTTCACGCTCCCAAAGGATATCAGCCAAATTTTTTTGTGAATTGAAAGTCTCCCAGTTCACCAATTTTAGCTGTCTTCTTTGCGGTTTCATACTGTTTCTTTGTTAGCATACAGTCCTAAAAAAAGTGCGGTATGTTTATACCGCACTTTTTTTAGGACTGTATGCTAACAAAGAAACAGTATGAAACCGCAAAGAAGACAGCTAAAATTGGTGAACTGGGTATGTTTATACCGCACTTTTTTTAGGACTGTATGCTAACAAAGAAACAGTATGAAACCGCAAAGAAGACAGCTAAAATTGGTGAACTGGGAGACTTTCAAAAAACGTCCACGGTGTTTCATTTGTCATAAAAACAAACAAAGGTTACATTACAATGATTGTCGTACTATATTTCGTACTCTGTTAAATAAAAAAAATTTACTGTTTTTATATAAAAAGAAAAGTAGAATCAAGAAACTTTTTCATATTTTCGTAATAATTCGTAATTTTCTAACAAAATAAATAGATTCCAGAGGTTTAATAAAATAAGTAATAAGAACGATAGGGGGCTAACAAACTACATTAGATATTCGTGCGAATTATAATATATTGATTTACAAATAATAGAGAATTTATACAGATGTTTTGACCTGTAATAAGATCATTTTCAGTGTGAACGGTACTATAATTCGCGCGAACATCTAGCGTGGTTCGTTAGCCATATCGTTCCTATTCTTCATTTTTAATAGGGTACTTACATTTGGATATAATGGTGTTTCTGATTAAATATTTGAAAACGGAAGAACGACGATTAGAGGAGTTTCATGAGTAATTTTTACAGCATTCTCGTCTATATTGGTGGAACTCTAAAAGTGATAAAACAAATCAACTAAGTTTTTTCTCAATTTATATCATGCAATAAAAATTGTTTAGTAAAATTATTTAATATGTAATTTAATACCTCTTCATATAAAATAAACGGTTCTGCTATTATTTCCTGACATTCAGTATTCAAAGACAGATCTTTATTTATTAGATTATTATCTGATAAATAAAGAGCCGATAGGGTGTTATATTGGACCATTTGTTAAAATGTGACCCGTACAGTCGACGGTTAGGAATTAACAAATTATCAATTTACTTTTTGCACTCTACCAACTCTTGCGAATTAATTAAGTAGATAATGCGTTAATTAATCTATATTTTGATAGAGCAGCGAGATACTCTCGAACTCTATCGACTGATTATCTAACATATATGATTATTTGTGTTTTACAAAAAGATGGATCGATTATATTCAGTATATAAATGTAAGGTTTCCAACTGTAAGTTTGCGACGAAAAACCGTACAAGAATGGAAGAGGCCATATTTATACCCATTTGGGTATAAAACCGTATGTTTATATACCGTTGTTACATATGCACGAGAAAAACATTTAATGAAAAAGGTGCCATAATAAAACACTTCAACAAAGAACATCTTGAAGAAGTATTCGATATAGAAAGAGCAAATTCCCCTTTTAGACTTAAATATGTACGGAAAGACAGCATCTTTCCAAATTACATGGGAAAAATCGCGAGAAGCGATTTATTCTGACCGGGATCGAACCATGGACCTTGTCTTTGCCAATCATTCGCGCAGACCACTGCGCCACGCGTCATGGCATACTTCGACTGTCGAAACTATCGTAATAAACACATTTCCGCGATGATAGCTACTCTCGCAGTACGAAATGAGCCAAGCGAGCGAACCAATCAGCATCGCGGAAAAGCGGCAACAATTAAATCTCTACGTCTCCTTTTTAAGAGAGGAGGAGGAGAGGAGGGGAGGATTGTTCACGTATAATTGTACAATCTGCCTGATAAGTTTACCAAATGCAATTGAAGTCAAAGCTGCTGGAGATAATAATTTTTCCAGGTGTGTTAAAAATTAAATATCATGTTTATGGAATTATTTTCTATTACACAGAAAAGCACTGAGAACTAATTGCTTTAAATAAAAGCTTTCAAGCGGTGAACATTAAAATGATCGTAATTCTCAATATTTATGCATATCGTTAACTCATAATTTATATTTTGAAAATCGTGTTGTAGCATATCATTATGCAGAAACAACGAGTAGTGTAAAATTGTTATCGCAAAATAAACTAGGTTATAGAAACGTCAAAAATTAAAATAGTGACGTTACGAACGTGTTTAACATATTGCAGCGGAGTTCTGCGAATAATCTGAAAAATATTTGCATACAACGATTGCAAGCACGTTATTGTTCTTTCTCTCGGTAACGCGAAAGCGCGCACATGGACGAATTGAATTTGGAAAATGAATGTGAACTCCTAGTGCGTATTTTTTTTCGCCTGGTTTATCGCGTAGAGTTCTTATTAATGCGTGTTAATTTTAATTTGTGAACGTTAAATTGGTCTTTGGATCTTTTAGAATTCCTTGGAGACAATTTTGTGCTCCAGCGAGTATAACGTGCATGAATTCGTAAATGATAACCCGCGGATTTTTGCGAGTGACAATCTCAAAGTTGTATCTCACAGGGAGGAGACGAACGGAGAAAAGACGCATACGCTTTTCGATAAATTCTCAACGTCATCCACGTCAAAAGGTTACATTCTTTTAAAAAGAAATTTCAGTTTAATGTTATATTGCGCGAGAAAAATATAAAATAATGCAGAAGTAAATGTATTGAAAAACAATATAGCGAATTAATCTGTTATTAGATGTGACACTTTACTTCGTAAACTCATTGTATGCAATCTTGTTAGATCTTTGTGTGTAATTGAAATTAAATATCGAGTTTATTTATAGATAATGCAAAAGAAATTGTAGCGTTGGAATCAAAATGCGAAGAGCTGCGTTCTCAGATCATATGTCTAACGAAACAGAAAGAAGACGCATTTGAGGAGATAGAACGTTTGAAAGATCAAGTAAAATTTTATTATTTTGATACAGATGCTTATTTCCATTAACTTTATTATTTGCAATGTTTATTATTTTGATAATGTTTTTTCTGCTTGTGATTTCTGTAAATATCGAGTATTTTTCGCCTGTTCATTATATCGGAGTGCGAAGTGGAGTATTTTTATTACTTTTTTTGAAAATGCTTTTTGCTAATCTCTGCTTGTATCTGCGTGCAGATATTAAGTCAGAGTACTTATTGCACAAGCCTTGGTGCAGTATTAGGTAACTTAACGTGGCGTGCTTCTAGATTTCCGCAAATAGTCGACGCTTGGTTATCGAACGTAAGTATACGTTTTAATAATAATATTAAATATTTTTTGTAGTATTTTTGAAATTTCTCTGCATTCTGAAAATGCGCAACAAAAATTAGAGAGGGTAAAAAAATATATAATTCAAAATATATAATATTGTAAGCCCTTCTTTTTTACAAAAATTCTTTTTATAAAAATATATATGGATATGCAATTAAAGTATACATATACTTATATATAAATATACAATTAAACGTATAATTAAATAAATTATTAAAATATAATATAACTGTTTAAAAAATGTATCCTAACTATTCTATGAATGCAAAATTAGTATAGCCCTCAATTCTGTAATGTTCCGTAGTTTCAGAGTAAAATAGAAGAATTCTTATTGATAGTGAACGGGACTTTCGGCGCGTTCGTTAATACTTACAAAAACGCATTCCCGCCTACGAGCAACTTTGAGTACCAATTTATAATGGGACTCCTCGGTATCGTCAGCAATATATCCGCGAGTCCGGAAGGTCGTGAATTTTTAATTACAAATTCTAGCGGTACGGAATTCGTGCAGAAGCTAATTAAACTAATGCCCGAATTACCGTCAGTTCCCGGGACGGTATCTTTGAAAAGGTATGCGCACATTTTAAAGAGTTATCTTAAAGAGAATCTCTAAAGTTGTTTCCAACCGTTTCCAGTTATCTTATCCTTTCATTTTTCCTTTCAATTTCTGTATATCGGTTCCCAATATTTCACTTTATTGAAAAACGACGCATCAATGATACCTCAAGTGCGATCGCAATTGCAGATTAATGTTGATGATTCTATACAACGTAAGCATGAACAAGACCGGCTTGCAATATCTGCTCGAATCACAAGTCGGAGACGTGCTAAGTCATTGTTTGGATGATGAGGCGTCTTCGGAAGAGATGCAGCTGCTCTGCCTTCGCGTTCTACAATCCGTCACTTACGATCTTGAGGAACCGAAATACATTCACGATTTGACTACGATAATTCCGATCGAACGGATCGAGACGATAATGTCCGCGAAACGGAGCGACATAAGCGATGCGGCAAAACAAGTCGTTAAACATTTACGACACAGTCAGAAAATTATTAAGAAGTGATTATTAAAATTGATCAGCGTTTGCCAGGTGTGTGTTGTGTCTTACAAAAAAAAATATATAAATAATAAAATTTAATATGTATACATTTCTTTCAGAGATGATCAGGGATGATTATTAAACTGCAATTAGTACCTGATTACTTTTAGAAATAACTTTTAAAGTTTTAACCAATATGTAGGGTTTAACAATTTAAGTTTCATTAATTGTATACTTAAAATATATTGATGCTGATGATTAACAAGATTGCGATGCGATCTTTTAAATTTCTTAAATTTCTTTGTAATTCACGAAATTTTTGAAATTCTGAATGTCATTCATAAACTTTTATTTTTCTTCTTTTACTTATCTATGACATGATATATCTTCCTATTATTATTTATTATATATTATTTATTACGGCTGAGAGAAGAAGATTGTGAAAACCGAAACGTTTCGTTTTTTAACATAACCATTTTTTGTTAGAAGATAATAAATTATTATTTAACATCTGAATTAATAATTTGTTCATTTATTGACTTATGATCTTTTCATTTGGCTTTGCATATACGAGTCTGATTCTTATTTTGATTACAAATATTTTTATTATTACGACGATCTAGAATATATACGTTTGATGCATCAACACGTTGCTTGATCTGAATTTTTGCTTTTATAAATAAACAAATTACGTTATGTTATGCATTAGACTGAAACGCTGAACTTTTTGAGCGCCCACGTTCCCTTCCCTATCATTACAATAATATACTAACGCCAGACTGCAGACTATCCTTGGAACATATGTTCATAGCTATCGCGAGGGTTGTCGACGATATCGATCTGCAAAGAACAGGAACAAAATGAAAGCATTGTGCAGGATGCAATGCACTGTACGGTAAAAATGTCGATATTATAAGCGTTGCTTAACAGTCCCATAACAATATTAATAAATTAATAACATTATATAGCAAGAGGGAACTAAATTATACTAAATTATATGGTAATAATAATATTATTGAAGCGAATTGAATTGTTATGAGTAATTAAATTCGCGATAGTAATACAAAATACAATTTATACATCGGCCCTAATGCTTACAATTCTACCATCGTAACTCATAGTTATTAATCTGGCAGTTAACACGTTTGACAAATTCTCTTTTGCTTGTTCTTTGTAACAAATTATTCATGAAGAGACACGTCAGTTGTGCACTGACCCAGCAGATATATCGAGGTAATGACCGACCGCTCCAAATAAAAGTTTGCGTCTGTTCCATAGACGTTTGATCGCATACAATTATTTTAATATCTATTTAAATATTCTAATATACGGAAACTTTTTACGAAATATTGCAGATCATTCCAGACTCTCCCTTTGCGGGAATAAAGTACGAAATACAAAAATTGAATATTCCAATTCCGAAAAAATGAATATATTATAGATGAGACGAACAATAATATTTTCATTCGATTGCATTATAATTGTAAAATTAAAATTGAAAATTCCCTCTCCTCTTCGTCGAATTAATCAAGTAAAAAAACACGCTAAATAAATTTTCCTTTCGCCTTTAGCAATGTAAAAACTCGTTACGTCCGTCCCTGAATTTCCTCGCAAAGTCACCGAGTTCCGCGAATCGTGTGCACTTGTCGCGGATTTACCCCGTGGACACTCCTGCCCGCCGCCGTCGAATATCGATCCGCGGCGCGAGTTTCCGCACGCGAGCGGGCTTGCGCGCGGCCCGCGGACGATCGCGCCGGATCGCGGCGCGGCGCCGCGGCGCCGCCGCCACCGGGGATTGGTGCACGCGCGGTAACGGGGACGCGCGCGCGCCGCGTCGAGCCGCGTCGGGACGTCGGGCGTCCGACGTCGCGCAAGTACACGGCAGGCAGAGGCCAGGCAGGACCTAGGACAGGCGACGGCCGGGCGGTCGTTTTATTGATCCTGGGGCGCCGCGGCGCTACCCACCCGCGGCGGGGTAGAGC
>VBVQ01000793.1:0-39356 GCA_011636635.1 Tetramorium simillimum | reverse complement strand
ATCTCCTATGGACAACCATAAGACGTTTTATCCTGCCGGGATAGAAATTGGACAATATCAGGATGATCCCGGGATTAATTTTGCTGTGTGGGTTTTAGAATGATGACAAGAAAGTGAAAAACTGAAGTATAATAGTAATTATAGCGCGAACTCATCACGGACGTACATATCAATTCTGAATCTGAGTTATCTCTAAGTAATACAAAATTGTGCTTTATCATTCGTGGCCGCGCATTTTACTTCACGACACGTAGTAGTACTTGTTATTGATGACCGTACACATTTGTTCATTTATTCATATATGATTTTATTTTCCCTACTTGATATAATTTAACAAAGAATGTAATTATATTGCTGCTATATTATTGCATTTAACTAATGCAATCAAATCATTAGATTTATCTCATATTTTGTTTCAATTCTACGCGATCATAATACTATAATGGATTAAGAATATATTGATTGATGAATTGTAATATTATGAATTAATCGCATAAATGTTTATTTTATAATATGTATTACAATGTGAGTATATTATATATATATTTATATATGTAACAATTTCAATTTTTAAATAGTAATTACATTTGATATTTATCCAAAATTAATTAAATATATTAATATTTTTTAAAAATTTTAAACAGGAGTAATTTATAAAGTTACTTTTCAGAAATAGCAATTTGTCAAATTGATATTCTTATCACTAACAACGCGGTTTTCTCTTTCACAGTTTTCCCTTTGCGCAATGTTTATTTATTGGTCGCTTTGACGTTTTATATGATTTATCAGAAGAAAGATAAATAAACTGTAAATCACAAAAGCGCAATAAAGGCTATAAAGGTATAAATATTAAACGTTAAATCAATCTTTTGATTATTGCGAATTTAAAAATCATTTAATTTGCGATACAATTACAATTTTGTGTAATTCAGTATTATTTTTAATGTATGTTATATATAAAATGTATAACATATACAAGATAAATATGAATATATATCTCTTTCATCATTATTTAGAAAATGAAGAATTATGACGAAAACGAGAGATTAAAAATCAAAAATGAAGATGCACTAAAAATATGTCGTTTTTTCAAATCCCAACCCATCTGCGCCACATACCTATTCGTTCTCTCCTATGCCACATATTTATATATGTTTTCATACGTGATTTTATAGAATATTCATCTCTCTCTCGACGCTACATAAATCTGCAGGATAGCTCCCAGAAGATACACGCGTCCGATTCGTCGCGCGTCAATAAAACGACGTTAAACTTAAATAAGCATATTCTTATCGTAGCACATTCCTATTTTCTATTTTTATATATATGTATACTGTAAAATAATTCTCGAAAGAACTATCAATGTTATTTCCAAATATTACGTATCATCCAATAAAGATCGCGTTTTATTAAACGAACAATATCCGCTGTATTAAATTTGAGCATGATGTTTTCAAAATAAGAGAATCAAATTTGAATATACATTTTTTTAGATAAATATTATCCAGAACCATTATCAAATTTTTTCAATATTACTTACATCATATTCAATCGTACGTTTATTCTTTATACTTCAAAATGTCAACATCATTATATCTCTATTGAGCATTTAATGTTGCGACCTTGACTTCCGGTGCGCTTCATGAATACCCACGCAAAATGTGAAAAGGGCAATTCCGACCAGATTAACATGAGACGAGCTACCGCTGCATATAGACAAGAACTAGTAGTAAACTAACTTCTAAGTCTATGGTGCTATACGGTGTAAACTGATGGCTCGCGTTCTCTCGCCTCGATTATGGCATGAAGGGTCGTGAGGCGTTCAACTAGCTGTTGTCCCATCGAAGAGGTCCCGTCTAAATACCAACCATGCTTGCAAATCTATTTACTGCCAAGCAAGCAACAATATAGTACGTAGGCATGCTTTCTCAGGAGACTAACATCTTCCTTTTCCATCTACTTTGATACAAGTGCAAAATTAATTGAGTTAATTGAACAAGATTAATTGACCAAGAACTTAAACAGACGTTATATATATAGTAATATGCAATTAAATCGAGAAAATTGATAAAAAAGTAATATTTTTTTTTTAATTAATATCTGCACTAATAAATTTTTGATAGTTAATAATAGCTCGTGATTTAATTTGTTATTACGTAAAAAAGACATTTTAATCTATACGATCAATATTGTAATAATCTTCATTTATTCCATTTTAGTCAATATTTAATTTTCATTTGTAGCTTTCAAAATTTAATAACAATTAACAGTGATATACTTGTTATAATTTATTATTATTTAAAATCGTCATAGAATATAAAATAAATTTTTAAATAAAATAAATAGATTCTCTGATGACACCATGTGGACAATACGTCACGCTTCTATTATGCAAGCTACATAGTAAGAGCGTATTAATTATCATGCTATATACTATTCAATTAAAACTTATTGCATTACTTCATGCATATAATTATATGCTTCTATTATATTACTGCACTCTGTCATAAGCACAATGCAATCCTAATTCGTATATCTAACATTCTCTTGCTCAATATTACTCGTTGCGAGCTTACTCTCCACCACATTATTTGACTCTTATTTAAATAGCACAAATGAATTTATTCAACAATGAATAGTAATATTTTTAAACGATGCAAATTGTGTGCATCGTTGGTACCCTGATTTCCAGAGAACATTTCATATTTGCTTCTAGATATCGTAAGCTCAAAAGAAAGCAGACCATTGAGGATCGGAAAGCAATTTACAATTACAATGCCTTTCTTAAGTACCACAAAGCAATTCCATGAACTTCATCCTTGTAGCTCTTTCGATCTTTTCAAATGCATGATTGCGCGATCTCGACCTGGGAAATTTGAATAGCTTGTGAAGCGAGAAAAGAAAATATTACAACTATCCAGATTTATATGTACAATGTTTATATATATAATCAAATAGTACTAAATTTTTTTATTGTTATATGTTAGTTATTAAGTCTTATTGGTGAATCTATAACGATAAGAGAAATGTATCTTTAAACAGACAAATGCAATCTAAATAAATTCTTCTTAAAAAGAAAAACAAATAAAATAAAAAATTCATAAAGAAATTTATTCAGCTTCAGATATTACAAAATAGTTTATTCTGTATATTTCAAATTTTTATTATTAAACAGTTAAGAATAAACCATGTTATTATTTATAATTCGTATATGAGAGATTGTCTTTTAATATTAATGTTTTGGTAATCATTTGTCGTGCCAAACTGATTGCATAATTTATAACATCGACTGACATGTAATATGTAAATCTTTTCATATTTAGAGAGAGGAAAATACGATTCAACTTATTACATCTCTATGTATATGGGATAAAGCTTCCGTTTCTGTATGCTAAATTTATCCTCCTAAGCCGCAAACGGTATACGACAGTGTCCCGCTTTTACTTATAGTGACCTTTTATCTCAGTACGTTTCAATGAAGCTTAAAGTTACTTTTAAGAATCTTGCAAAAAAAAGGGATATATAATTATTAAATACAAATCATTTTCTTACCTACCAATTAGCAAGTATAAAAGTAAAACTTATTTAAAAAGTCAATAATGTATACATGTATATGTATACATTATTGACTTGTGTATGTATGTATAACTGTTATATGCAATAACAATATTCCATAAAATTTGCACAAATAAATGTCAGAATATTCTCACAATCAATTATTATTTAATATATTATAAGCTTTATGATTTCACATTTTGTTTGTTTTATAATTTTATGGCAGATATACAAAATCTATATATTTCCATAAAATAGAATATAGAAAATTTTAAATTCTTAATTACAACAATTTTTAAGTTTTCAGTTCTAAACATGTCCATGGCTACCATTAAAATATTTTAAAATATTAATTTAAAATAAATTAAAACATAAAATTTTGTTGCATATTGTATCATTGTATAAAAATATATAATTATTCTAAAATTTTAACATTTTATATAATTAAGGATTAAAATATTAGATATTCATTAAATCATTAAATTGATTTATATCAATAAACATAATGCATTGCTTTTCAACTGACGGATACAAAAGTCTTATTTTTTTTTAATAACGTTTCTGTGCTTAAGGAGCTAATTAAGTTCAAGCAATAACTGAGTGCTATCCAATTACCGTCGGATTAGCGTTCGGTTAGCCGGCAATGAGAAAACTTGTCTGCTTAGGACGATTACCGCTTAAGAGCGTCCAAATTATATTTACCTCGAGCTTCGTAATCCACGATTTACCATGAGTAAATTTCTAACGAGCTTCTAATCAGGATCTCATCTTGTCGCAGCATCCTGCTCACTTTATCTGTTGTGATACACGCGAGTGTGGATTTTAAAAATAAATACGACAGCAACAATTCTTATCTATCACTTATATATTATGATTTTGCAGTGATAGTTTTGAACACGCAAGAACAAATTATAATTCATTCCGGAGCATTTCTATTTCACGTGACAGATATAAATTCTTTGTGTATACTTTTCATATTTCCTTTTTCATACCTGGAGAGATTTTATTTTCTAAATTCAATTTCTTATCACAATCATCTCACCAAGAGAAAAATCGTCTTTTAAGATTTTTCAAGAAACGGCGCGAATGTTTATCATCTGTTTTCGTTAGTTTTATGCCTTTATTTGTCACGTAACCCAGAAATGTTAGGCATTTGCCGCGCGTCACACATCCCGCTTATACGTCATCATACGGTGCGTTGAAATCTCCCTAGCATCACCGTTTCATTCTACGATCACCTATCTTTCATGCTTAACGTCTTACTGTGTGAATACGTTTCATAACACATCTAACTGTCCAGATATATATCATTGATAAAATAGCAAAGCCACAAATGTTAAAGTTTAGTGACTTTAGTTTGCATTGATAAGATAACGAAATATTACTGGCTTATATTGTTATAAATGTCGAAAATCATAAATAAATCTTAAATTAAAACAAAAGCTTCTATTCTAGAAAAAGGAAAATGTATAATATCTAAATCACATTTAAAATTCAATTCCTTTGTAATAAAATTGCAAATAAATTTTAATAATTTCAATTGCAAATATTACATTTTTAAATAATAACTTTTATTCTTTATTATTAATTTACCTTTTTTATATACTGTACGAATTAAATTCCTTTTACATAGACATTTTAAATAAACGTTTTCTTTATTCTAAAGGTCAATATTAATCGACAAATTAATATAGCCTTTAGTCTTAGTTTCGCGATGCCAACGCAAGTGTTCTTTCCCCCTTCTTTCTTTTCCTTGTATTTCATTAACACGCAACAGTCACGCGAGCAATTCTGCACATCGGCACGTATGCAAATGAAAAGCAAGTGTACACATGGCGATCGAATGTGACAAGATAATGTCATTATGAACGAACATGGAAACACGAAGTTTTCTGGATTCCAGAATTTATCTCGCAGCCCACCAAGGCATACTGCGGGTGCACACTAGGATACATGCAAAATAGATCAATGAGGCATTTCCGCTTCACGAGCGTCATGTTTGTCGACGTTGGAATTGCGAGTGCTCGGCCAATGCATATCTTGCATCGCGATGCAACCACTCATAGAGGTGGCGGAATGCGCCGAGGCCGGTTTCTTAAAGTTTACGGCCTCGACGAGCGAAAACTTGGCGCGGAGCTTTCCCAAGAACAGGTAGGAAGTAACGCGCGCGATTATATCCAACGGCCTGAACGCGAAGATCTAAATATGCAAAGCTGTTGCGTGTCGTGAAATACGCGAGAACTTTGAAATCGATAATGCGTCCTCCGCTTTTGTTTATCAAAGTTCCAGAGTTCCGCCACTGCGGAAATTGCCTACTTTCTTGGAGGTGACGGTTGTTCCGATGATAAGTCTAATCGAAAACTGAAGCAAACCGACAATGGAAGACTATCTATATAAAACGATATATTTATCTGTGATGCATTTATGCCTCCCGAGAGTGTCGCTTATTTTATAAGTACTTCTTTATCATACACTTTATGCAAAGTATATAAATATTCATGCTCATGTAAAAATACGTACATCTGACATACATACGCATATAATTGTAATTAGAATTACATTATTACATAAATTATCTGATTACATAAATTATACTGTGTTATATAAAAATTCTTTTATTAAACATTCGAATAACGTCGCAATAATGTTGGTTTTGAAAAAAAAAATAGTTCATAAAATTTTAATCAGATTTTACCTGTACCTTTCAATTGCAAAATCTGCATTATTATTATTACATAAAATTCCATTTCAGAACATTTAGTAACATCCCAAATGAAACTTTATAATTCCTGATGTAACATAAAATCTTTTTTTTAAATATTTTATATTGCAAAGTCATGATTCAGTTATAAGTACGTAAAATATAGATTATCTAATAAAACAAAATTAATTATAAATAATGTATCTTCAAACATTAATAATAATTTAATAAAAGGTAATATTTAAAACGTTTTTTAATCTCTTATTATAGCTAGAAAAAATATTATTTCCATTTTATTTCCAATTCAATTATTTTCTTTTTAGATTAATTCATTTAATGTAATAAAATAGAGTTTTAGCATACATATCTCTTTCCCTTAATTATTAAATGAATGTATCAACCACAACTGTTACTGTTAAAGCAACCGCTTCATTCTCTTTTACGTTTTACAAAGCCTTCTTTTTCATATCATTGTCATTCGATACGAGAAAACTAATGTTATATTCTCTTATATTTGTCTCAAGAAAAACAAGCTCACTTTTTCTATCTCTTCTTCTCATGAGAGTGATTTATGAAGTTTTCGTGCGAATCCTCCCAGGACCTACCTTCGTCGCATTGTGAGATATTTATCTGACAGTGTATCTCATAAGAATACACAAACATCTAAATCGTATCTGGCCTACTGAGATTTTAAATGTTCTTCGAATTGCCTTGCCGCAGGGAGACAGACTCCATTAGTATTCCCATTGGCAATCGTGGTACATTCAGCACTGATATTGAAGAAAGAACCAAGCTCAGTGTGTACGAAATCTGATAAACTATGATTATTCGTATTGATCTTTTTGTGCCAATCAAATAAAAAAATCTCTTAATCTGCAAAATAAAATGACATACGCAGATACTGTAGCGATTTTGAAATCCGCTTACTGTTCACTACCTCTTTAGTACGCTCTCCGCTGTAACACGCAATACGAAGCAGCAGATGCGACATATTGTAATTGGAAAATAGCACGCTTTGTTGCGAATGACTGTGCTACATATGTGACGCGTGAAATATCTCGCACAATTATTATAATTATTTAACAATTGCGGTCAATGCAACAGGCCTTGCGTGTTTAATAGTTCATTATAGAATACATACGTGTCGTCGCAGCAAATTGATTAAATAGAATTTGTATGCATATCGAATTAAGTGATCATTTATACTTCGTTCCACTTCGATTATTGTTTTACGTGCCTTTGATAAATTTTGTTAATTTATAATTTATAACAATTGACCACGTGCTTATAGTCTAAGTCAAAAATGTAATCGTTATTAATTTGACGCATTTCAACGATTTGGCATCTTCATGTGGAACGTTTCGTGATTAAAAATCTCCCGTAGCACTATAACAATACGCAACTTTACATATCCTCGTATGTAGTGCAAAATATGAAGCCGAACAAGCTCAACAAGTGTACTACTATTTTTCCTTTGTCCTCAGAGCCTGCTTAAACGTCAAACTTTTCATATCACATGATGTTTTGCTGTTTCTCACGTTTTAAAATAGAAATTAAAATTAACTCTGTTGTGCCTTTCATACAAAACATAATTCATCTAACATGAAACCTACCATTATTAAAATTAAAAAATCATACTCATGAAACTGCAAAAATTTTATTTAAAAAAATATGCAATATATAATATAATATATAAAATTCGCAACTACGGTTATAAATTAAATATTTCAGTAATCAAAACTCAAATTAAATTTCTCTACACAATTTAATTCCACTTAAAATCACTTGATAGAAAAGTGAAATTTATCATGTATCAAAATTACTTAAATGTATTTGATAAGAAACCTTTTTAATTTTTAATTTTCAATTTTAAGTAATTAAATATTTAATTTAATATCGTAAAGAGAAAAAGAATAAAGATTTCCTAAATTTATAAAAAAAAGATGAAAAAAAGATGAAAGAGAAAGTATAGTAGCTCAGTAAGTAACCTACGGTATACTTATTGATCGTTGAACATTAAAAGACTGTTACATAAATTAATTGTATGTGTAAATTTCACAATAAAATAACTTGATTTTATAAGAAAAAATGTTTCAAATGTTTATTAATTTTGTGTTTGCGTGAAATAATTGTAGGATAAGATGTTGGAGATTGTATGACAAGAACATTAACAAGTAGTACAGGTGTATATATGTCAGACATACTGATTATATACGCGACATCCAAAACTAATTATTGCTTGACACGTAATTTTATACAACTGCAAAAGTAACCTTCTCGAAAGGAACAACGATTAATTAGTATCTTAATTATCACGGATGTTTCGCAATTCTCATCAAGTTTGGTGGGCGTTGTATCCCAATGGAAAAATTTTAATTAACTGCACATCTTTACGGTCAGAACGTGATTAGCATCTTATGTATTTTTTAAGCAGATTAATTATTTTTTACGAATCAATCCAATTAGCTGTAATCAATTTGCAACATAACTGGAAATTATTGCATGGCGAATCTATTTCTTTGTGATAACACATAGCAGTCTATTGTAATATATTCATAATATAGATGGAAATAATTAACAAACTTACGAGAAAAAACTAACAAGAGAAAAATAATACTTCGATTTATCTTGTCTTACAATTTGCTCTAATGTAATTTTAATGTCTTGTTACAGATGTGTATAATACCAAAAACGATACACGTATGAATGATAACATGCATTATCGAAAATTTTCGGAATTGCTGAACCGATATTAATTACAAATTAAATCACGAATAAGTTGAAAGAATAATTTCTTATAAAGTGTGATATATAAAACCGATAAAATTTAGCATATTTGCAGAAAGAAATAGTACCACGAGAATTTTTGGTGCAGAAAGATATGTCGTAATCAAAAGGAATCGATGAGGCATTTACCGTTGTCAAATAACTCTATACGTTTGTACTCTATTATATGTACCATACTGTAGTTATTCAGATAAAAATGAACAAATTTAAATTATAACCGTGTCAGTTGTAATACGTAATGTTTACCGAAATAAGCGGATACCACAGTATATCCGACCAATATAAATGGATTTAACTTTGACATTTATTGATATTTTGCGTTCTGTGGTTAAATATGATATATCTATAGATAAGTAATCTCTTGTTCGCGCACGTGGAAATAGCAATTTGCAAATTTGCCTGCTGGTAGAAATATTTTTTAGTTTTTTTTTGTAATTTAATTAAGCTCGAATTCTCTATACAAAAGTTAGATTAAAGGCTCACGGAAATCAACGAGATAATCCACGAGCATAGGATAGATGTGATTGTTTTGTAGCTCTTATAACAAACATTTCCCGCAACATCGCACATCCGTGTCAGTTTGAGTATAGACTGATACAAATGATATTTTTTAAACGAAAAATACTTTAACATATTGTCCAATTATCAAATCCCTATTGACTGATTCAATCATAAAGTGACATTTGTTAAAAATTATTAAACATTGCGAGCTATTAAAGTGTAAGATAAATCGTATTTCGTCTAATAAAACATTGAAAACAAACAATCTTTAAAAAAACATTATAATCTCAAATTGTTAATTAATTGCAAAAAATTCTTGTTCCACAATATTTTATAACATAGTATTTTGTTTATACAAATGGAGTATGAAATGAAAACATGAAAATTAAAAATAAAGAATCAATTTTCAACGTCATGAGGATTTGGAACAAACAGCATTATATGCAAAAGCTCGACATAAACATTTGCATATTGCTGATATAAATTATAAATTTCGTACGTCAGCGGAAGTTTCGTTAAAGATTAAATAATGTAACATACAAACACAGTCTGTGATAAACAGTAGAGACACTGTAGCAACTTTTTAATCTCTGAACTTCACCTAATTAATAAACTATAGCCTATTTTAAATATAAAGCTTATTATTAGAATATATTATTGAGTCCAATTAAAATTTTAAAGTAATGTGATTAACGCATATGTATTTAATAACTTTTTTAAATAATGTGTTTAGTTAAATAAGTCTAGGATATCTTGGAGATATTATTACAAAAATGATCGTAATATTTACGATTATTATGATTCGCTTGTGTTTTTCCAAAGTAATAGAACGATGAAATGAACTAATAGGACAGTTCTCGTATATGAGAAAGATAAGTTACTCTACGAATAATTTATTATTATCGTATAGTATCGTATATATTTGTCATGTCGTCAGATTGTATAAATAAGATATATAGCAGAAAGAAATGAAAAGATTCTACCAGTAACAAGGAAAGTAATCTTGAACGAGTATAACTATACCCACACGTTTTATGAGTATAACCAATATACATACATAATACAATGTACACATTAATTTCAAATCACAAATATAAAGGAAAAGAAATTAAAAGACACATTGCATTTTAATTTTATCTCATTATATATTTGAGAAAATGACAAAATAATTTTAGTATAATATTAAAGATTCATATATCACAATTTTGGACAGAACATTAGGTTTATTGTTATAAATTAATTAATTACCAATTTAAAATTAATAAATGTAATATAGTAATATAGTAATATTGTATTGTAATTGTGTGTTGCAGTGTTTCATGTACGTAACTGCTATAATAATTTAATAATTTATATAGCAAAAACTATATCAATAAATGTATAATTTTGTTACTCCCTATTCATCGTTCTAACATTTAGTCTGTGCTATTTTTGTTAAATTAAATATTGTCGATTTCGATATTTAAGATCTAGCCTATTAACTAGAGATGAATTCTCGAACATCTTTTAATCGAAACCTTTTGTTTAAGTTATACTTATATGAATATAGAGAGACATTAGTATATGTATACAAATTAAGAACTAATAATAAAATGCAGATATTAGAAAAAGTTATGTATATACCTATTATAATATAATATAATTGTGGTACATGTTTTTTAATATGCAATTATATTTTATCTCTCTCTCAGGATTAATTTTATTCCAATTAAAGATAAAATACAAACTATAAAAAAATTAGAATAGAATGCTCTGCTTCAAGTAATCGTCTTGAATTCCTATAATGCCAGTCAGATATATTTTGCAAAATTTTCTGAAATCTACCGCAATTGCAACAACGGAAATAGACTGGTATATTATCAGTAACATCTGGAAACGTCGCATTAATTCACACATGTGTGTGTAAACGTAACGATTCCCGTTCTGTTCATCGCTCGCTGTTCCTCAGTACGCAATTTCGAAAACAAGTAAACAAGATTTCAAAATATCATTTCCGTGTTGGAAAGTTTAATCGGATGATAGAGCGTTATAATGCGCTTAGGAATGCAAAGCTATTTTCATTCCATTGTTCGCATCGAGATACGCAATCTGCGGTTATGGACTCGATGGGTACGGATATCCCTGAACGTGCCAAAATGAGGTGCTCAAATTATTTGATGTCAGTGATTATTATCATTAATAGCTTATATACTATTCAAAATCTGCAACTATTTCTGCAAACATATTTCTGCATACATATTATAAAATATTAGTTTAGAGAGAGAAAGAGAGAGAAAGAGAGAGAGAGGGAGGGAGAGAGAAGAAAAAGAGGGATCTCAATTATTGTAGGAAAATTTCATGAAATTAGATCATCCGATTTATCTTATAATTTAAAAATAAAAAAACGTGCGTATCACAAAATTTTTTTATCAGCTTCCAATGCTTCCAAGTCCATAGAATACAGGCTTGGATTATTCTAATTTCAACTCTTATAAGACTAAATTAGTTTATTTGTAACATTTATAAGAAAGTATTTATCTTTTATACGTATATATATAGTAAGTAAAAAGAAATTGTATAAGAGAGTATTTAATTTATCATTAGACGATTCAATTAATCACAGTCTTAATTAGACTCAACGTGTGTATCTTGATAATGAAGATTAGTAATCTCTAACTAGGAGGAGTCCCGGAAATTGAGTCTATAATTCGCTATTCCCTTGCATTCCTTTCCTTATTCTTATCGTTCCCTAAGCTGTAATCTCTTTGGTAAATCGCTCTCAAAACTCATCCAATCGTTCTTTCTGTGTCTCCCATTTTCTATGCAAATATAACGGACAAAGAATATATATATATATATAGAGAGAGAGAGAGAGAGCACGATTAATGTCATTATTTTCCCTCTCATCAAATTACATGCATAGTGACAAAATGTTAATTAGATTATATTTTTCACAATTTCATTTTTAAAAAATTATTTGTATTACTAATACTCTAGATACGAAATAAGAAAAAGAAATCAAGAGAGAATAAGAAATAAGAATAAAGAAATAACAAGGCAATTACAAAACTAAAAATAAAAGTTTTACTGACTAACAATTAATAAATTTTTCATTGTAAAAGTAATTCTAGAAACTGTAAAATTCCATAAGATATAACTTTCGTATGCATATATACATTATAATGATATTCACAGTTCTCAACATTTATTTTATAACATTTCGAAATAAAGAGATATTCATGGGTTATAGACCTTGATTTCTCAACTGAATTACGATTGAGCTGAAAATAGCATTTGCTAATTTATTCTCATGAATATTGAAATTTGCAAATTTCATTAGCGTTGCGGTTGATTACAGTTTGGCATTATTTTAATAAATTTATTTTACAAACAATTAATCGGATAAATGAAATACTTAATCATTGAAGACTGTCATACCAAATAGAATGTCATAGTAAAAAAATGATATATATTGAGAAATTAACATTATATAAATTAGCATTATATAAAAAGCGTTCTGTACTTCTCAAAAACGGCTAATAATAAATCGTAATTTTAATTTAAAAGTGCTCCTAATTTTAATTTAAAAATTTTTTTATGTATTGTATTTTAAATATTATATAAAAATAATTCTGTCAAACATTTGCTATGTTAAATATTTACTGAAGATATGAAAACGCTATTTACCATTAAATTATTATTTCTCATCAAGTTATGATTACAGCAATATTTGCAGATCATATAGATCGTCGGCGTGATTGCGTAATCAAATAATTAAAACGATTGACCATAAGGGAATATCATAGTACGTACATTGCATAAGAATTAGCTGGATAATGAAAAGTTTGAATAAATTATAAGTTTTCACGACGATTAATGTTCTTACTTAATTAGATTACCTAAAGGAATTATTGCAAGAGATTGCATTATACAAAACTTGCTAATTACTATCCTGATTTCTGCACACATGGGAATGCCCTTTACCCGAGTAAATTATACACGATCACTGTCAATCTAAACTTGTGGAGTAGCCTCTCTAGCTAGGGACCTCACTTCAATAACACATCTAAGTGTTAGTTGACTAAATCCAAACTAATTATATTTTAAACAATTAAAGACTAATATTTGACCAGCATAATATGAAATATCAATATAATACAATTAATATTATATTAATGTCTTATTCATTTCTTTTAGAAAACTTTATTAAATATACAAAATGTAAAGTGAAAGAAAATAGTAAATTTATTTATTTAATATAAAAAATACGTTGCGGCTCTCTTGTCTTTTCTTTAAAGTGCTTTTAATATAATTAGTTATATTCACATACTATCTTCAATCATGATGAATAAAGAGCGTGCGAACTATTTTTCATAGATTTTTCGTCCGCAAAGTCAAATGTTAATCCTTTGTACTCTGCAATAAATGCAATATTTTATTTTAATAATCGATAATTAAATAAAAACCCTGCATTTCTAAAAACATTGAATTTTATTATGATATATTCTCATATTTAAAGTTTTACAAACATAAAAAAATGAGATAAACTCTTAGAAATATCCGTGTCAAACGTAAGCGTGTCTCAACGTTTAAGTTGCTGAAATAAAAGATGAGTATAACTCGACTTCTGAGTGCCAAGAGTTAACACTTCGACAGGGAGATCGAAATAACGACGAATATTCTGTCGCCAATACCGTGAAAGATTTCTCACGAACTCTCGGACAGGAAACTTTACCGAGTGAAAATTTTCACCGCGGTGAAATATCGTGGTTTGTATATGCGGGACCAGTGAGAGAACGAGTTTACCCGATTCGATTTTCGAACTGATAAAAACATGAGAAAGGTCCGGAACGCGGAACGGACAAGCACGATGGAATTTAAAAGTTGCTCCACGTTCCCGGACATTCTCCCACTCGATAGAAACTTCGGCACTTATACTGTCCGCGTCCCGTAGAGTTCGATAAATATGATGTTCGTCCCCCTGGAGCACATCGGCTTATTATAGCGGATGACTCTGTTTCGCGCTAACGAGCGACGGAGTTAGCTCGGTGACGCGAAGTATATCTCATCGGCGCTGGTGTAAGCCGCATTTGCAACGACCGCGTGGGAATAGGTATCGCAGTCGTAAAGCATCGGGAATTAAGACTGTCTCTGCGCGGGATTGTAAGCCGTTCTCCGAACGAACTCGCATTCCGGCTGGCGTATCTCAAAATTGCTTTCGATCGCCCTCCGCATCGTACGGAAAATAGAATTGGCCGACATACATCTTACAATTCAACACGCCTTCCGTACTTTTTATTTTCTGTTTCTACGAATAAAGAAATGATTCCGCGGAAAAACATTGTGATATCAGCGTATTGCAACAAGCATGACAGAAGCGGCAGCTTTCAGAATAGCTTCTCGCAATTACGGAATTAAACTGGATTTGTACAATACATATAATACATATAATAATATTTCAAATATTAAAGCTTAAAAAAGACATAGAAAACTGAAATAAATTGCAATGATTATTAAATTACAAACAAATGTAAGCTTCTAAAAACAAATTTTGGAGATTATAGTTTTAAAAATCCTTCCTAAAAAAAAATGTTTTTATTGTGAAATATGGAAAATGCAAATTTAAAAAAAAATACCAGTGCTAAAAATATTTTTTATCATCTTTTTGTCATCTAAAAGTCTTACGTTAATTGAAAAACAGCATTTCATTAAAATATTACAAAACAGTTGCAGCGGCTATAAAGACAGAAAATATTGATGCAGAAAACAGGAAATAGTATATCAATGCGCAAGAAATCACAGAATAGAGAATAAAAGCCAGATATTAAATGAAAATGTTTAATACATTGATATCTTGTTGCGTGCATTGTACTTTTAACCAATAACTGTCCAAAGCAGCTGCATTTCTTTTATCTTCCCTTCTTTATGTGTAAAACATCATTATAAATAAAAATTTATATGACACTTCTTTTAAAGAAAATATATTTAATATTAATGTTTTTTAAACCCAATATAAAATATTCTTATAATTAAAGTATTGTTAAACTAAAGTTCATCAATGAATGATAACTATTTATAGAAAAAAAATAACAAATCAATCTTATCGAAGTTTGCATGACAAAAAGTATTTGAAAGTAAAATATTTATTAAAAATTGTTTATTAAATATTATTAAAAAATATTTATTAAAAATTGAAAAAGTAAAAAATTATTAGACTCTTTTTATTTGGTATGACATTTTGTTATCACATTTTTCATCACTATTAAAGTTTAATGAAATGTATGATTAAAAATTTACACATTTTGCATTTTTTGTTGCATATTTTCCTATATAAAATAAAACACAAACTTTGTCACGTAATGTTCATGGTTTATAATATGTATAATATGTTTAAAGTAACCGCTAGTATTTCTAAAGTTATTTGCACGGTGCAAAATATGTATCAAAAAATTGTATTAAAAAATTTTCAAAAATCTTAAAAATGATATTAATGTAGAATAAACGTACTCTCAATCAGTTTCATAAAAAAAAAGGAATCTCTTTCTCTCATATAAGGCTACATATTACATCGGAAGCCTGTTGCTTCTATGATATAATCGAACATTGGCACGGAACTTGCCCGTCGACCCTTGTCTGCGAACTAAACGACTGATGTTGGGTTAAATTTACACAAAGCTGAGTTAAGGGGATAATAGATTCCTGTCATTACAACAAAGTACAGTTTGTACATATGTAAGTATAACTTGACATTTGAAAAGATTTTGCAGTTATCTCACTCCCCAAAAATGATATGACTCAAATAATACGATAATATGAATAATTGCTATCGAATCAATACAAGTTATACATTATTCAATCAAAAAAACGTTTATCCTTCCATAACAAGATGTAAAAAAATGTGTGAAATGTAAATTAAACGAGATAATTTGAGTTGTATAAAAGGTGGTCAAATATTTCTTTTATAAGCGTCTTTATAACCAAATCAAATTAAGATGTTTAAAACTACAATTATACTTACACATATATTAGTTTGAAAAAATTTTTTCTGATTGAATCATTTGTATAAAATTGTCTATTTTATATTATCTCATTTTTTATTAATTTCCCTTATTATTTCTTTTCTTCTCTGACTTTCTTTGAAAGTTTACATAGCAGATAATATTAACCTTTCGTGAAAGATCTTCAGGCAGTTTGGCTTAATAACCGTACATTTTGTGAAGTTTATCAGTATAATAGTCAAATTCATAAGATACATACAACGTATAAACTCTTAATCTGCGAAAAGCAGCGAAATTAAAGATCTTAAGAAATCTAATATTAAACCCATACTATACTCGCTCGACTCTTGATCTTGCGAAGAGGTTAACAAATTTACTCTATTGTAATTTATTCAATAATGAAAATCATTATCTCCGTAATTCCGTCTGTTAAATTAATTAAAGTTAATTTAGCTTAACAAAGACCAAAGATATTTTTTCTGTAAAAGCAGATATAACTTCTTATAACATAAGTGTGATTATAGCTGTCAATAATTTTTTTGTATATTTGTAATACAAAATATATTTTTATTTGAACAGTTTCCGTCTTTACTAAAATATAAATCTCATCAATTTCATGTACGAGTACTTACTATTTAGATTGTCATAATAAAATATTTTCTATACTTTTTTGCATGTACATTTAAAAGTAAATGAATTGTAGATAAAAAATGAAATTTTATCTACAATAAAAATTTATGAAAGAGATAAAGAGAAAGCAATTGATTAATTCTATGAGCCATATTAAGAAAAAACTTAATAGTACTAAAAATTAATGTATCTGCCAAATTAAAAATTAAAACCACTTACCTTTCGGAAGTAAAACCAGAGGTGTCCAAAAGGCGATGTGACAGTGAGATCAGAAGGTGCTTCACGATCCGTTTTCAAGTTCGGCAATCCTCAGAATCTCAAGGTGAGATCTACTCGGTATGGCGAATACCAGTCAACTGACTGAATCCAAAGCTCCGCGTGCTTGAAGTTATACGTAACGCCAGTGGCGCGGTGACGTCACGGGGCACAGAGACCAATCAGAGGGCTGAGCTTGCGCCCCAAACAGGGGTAGAACGGCCCCCACCGATCGGTTTAAGGGGAGCTTGCACCTGGCACATGAACGGCGATTCGAACGACGATCGCCTGCTCTCCTTTTCTGCGCGCGATCCCCCCTTTTTGCTCACTTCCTCGACCGCGTACTTCGCCCACGTGAAAAATGTTCAACCGTGACGTCGATGACGTGCCCTCGCACGCTGGTGAATGGGAAGGTGTTATAAAACCGATCGCCGTTATTAAACGGATGGCGCGTTTAATATGACGAGTTTACTTACTTCGCTGACCAACCCTGACCTCGTAGTTCACGCCTGGATTGGTGGTCATCGTCTGACTTGTCTTAAGAAAAGGAACGAATTCGTATTCGTAACCCTCTCGTGAATTAAACGAATGTTGAATGAGTTAAAGTTTCGTTCTGTTATTGTCTTGAATAGCGGTTAATGGAACTGAAGCAATCAATTATTAAAGATATAACTTCTACATTCGCGAAGAAACTTAACCTAAATTACTAGTCTTTTTGTTTAAGTATTTCTGACAAAAAAAAGTAAAATAATATTTATCTTTTTTTTTAAGTAATACCTTCAATATTTGCATCAAAAGAATGTCATTTGACCAGAAAGAGCTTTAAAAGTTTTAAACATTTTGCGAATTCAGAATTCAAGAAATAAAAACAAGTACTTGAATGTAGTGTTCTCTTTCTTTTATAGCATAATTCAAGAATATAATAAAAAGCATAGTAGATGTAACAAAACATTTATTTAGAAATACATTTCTTCATATTTTAATTTACTTAAAATCGAGTACAAGCAAAACATAAATGTCATTTTAGAAGATATGTCTCGAATATGTTCACGTAAAAAAAAAATTTAATGTTATTAATACTTCACACATAAAATTATGTATACAAGAGTGATCGTGATATAACAGGACATGAAGCAGATGCTATAAAAAAAACCACTATAAAGGAGCACAGTTTTTATAGCAAGCTGCAGTCATTATAAAGTCTCTGTAGAAGTCTACCGGCATCATTAAGCTTCGCAGTCGTCCCAAAAACGCGAAACGCCGCAATGTCCCTTTTTCTATCAACCGGAATACATTAAGCAACTACCGAGCTGTGCAATTATTCTCGGTATTACCATGCGAGAGAACCAGAATCATTTATCAAGAGAGATATGTATATCCAGAGAGAGATGCTATTCTCACCTTCGCATATTAAGCCTCGAAGTATCAGGCATCTATTGTTAAGTAACAGCCAATTAAAGCGGACGGTAAAGAATGAAAATTAAACGTTTCTTTTTGATAACGTTTATTTATGATACGAAACCGAGGATAAAATATGTTTTACACAAACTGTTGTGTGTAATGACTTAATAATATTAACCTGGAATCGGAATGTAGACGCTGTTGGTGCGGAAACATAATTCTTGCTCGAGGAAATAGACGTGATAACCGAATTAGAACCCTAAAGCGCGCTAATCGCTTTCTATCCGTGATCTCGGAAGATTACAATCTTTATGGAGATTCATAGAATACAACTGGGGTAAGTAACAAACTTTACTATTCTGAAACACGGAAAATTTATTAGGCACATATAAACGAAGCATTCACACTGACTTTTATACAGAGTTCTTTGACTTTTCATCGAACTGCTATTCTTGGTTTGTGAATAATAATCGGATAAAAAGTATCGAGAGCACATCTGCCTTAGTTTAAAAATGCTATTTAAAGATAAACGTTATCAAAATGTTATCATATAAGTTTTTAACAGCATTCTTGGAATAAAGAAAAACGTATTTGCCAATCATCGAACATGTCATATGTTTCACAGCATCGATTAACGAGACTCTTGCATTAAGCAATTATATCTCTCTGTTATCATCCAACTGTCACAAAATTGCTACATGATAAAAACGAAAAGTAAATACTCTATAAAAATCTACAAAGAAAAACAAATATTCGAAATAGAAAAAAAGAAAAAATGGAACGAAAACAAAAGTGAAAGAGAAAGAATGTTATAATTTAAATAGTAATTTAAAATGTATTAATGCTCAGAAACATATAATAATATCAAATAACTATATAACCATAATATAATAACAATAAAACTCTCACAAAATTATACAAGTCTATAAATATATAAGTATATGTATATAATGTAATATACATATAATATATATAATAAGACTATAAAAATACATATTTTATATAGTAGAATAAAAGAAAAATACATTCATTATAATAAAGTAATATATGATTAAGAAGAATAAAAGAGTTCTATTTGAAAATAAATATTAATACATATATTTGACAATTTAAATATTTGAATATTATTATTCTTCCAATTACGAAGATTAAAAAAGATAATTTTCTAAAAACATATTTCTTCAAAAGTATGAGTGTGGTTAATTAATTTCGCATTATTCTGAGATTCTGATGGAAGTATCGCTTACTTTGCCTCTCGAATAGAAAGGAGCAACAGAAGCGCTCCCGATCGATCGATCGCGATTTGCGCCTTTAGCCGCGAATGTTCTTCGTGAACGAAGAAAAAGTTACCTTATAACACTTATACAGAGTATTTTTATAAGCTGATGTATTATATAAAAGACAAGCGGAGGGTAGTCGGCGCCATTATACTGACCTTTGAGAAAAACGTGTGTGTCGTGTGCGGCTTACGAACGCATATATTCAAGCATCCTCGTTGTCGACATCCTCAAATTGGTTCACGATGTGTGTGTATATATGCCTATGTGTACGTGTACGTGTGGAGGAGAAGTCGATAGGCATTATCTTCGGCATTCCATCTTCTCTATCGAACCGCGTGCGAAAAGAACCGGACCGCTGTAACTGTCGCTGCGGAACACATATTTATAATAAAAACATCATATACAGTACATTAAACCTAAAAAAATATATTTAAAAATGATAGATTCTTTGATAAACCTCAAAGGCTGTATTTTCTCGATTAAAAGATTAAAAGATGAAATAATTCTTCATCTGTTGCAACTTTTTAATTTCTCATTAAACTTTTTAAAGAATACGCCTCAAATAACATAATAACTAACATTAATTGCAGTTAATTGAAAAAGAAATTTTACGAATTATACAAGTTCCTAAACTTATAAACTTCTTTTATAATATGAGTCATTTCCTTAATTAAATCTTAAAGAAAAGAATTATGACAATTTGTACTTCACGTTAGAGTTAAACGATTTATACGTTATCGTCGTATACACGTTACGAAGTTAGCTTTCCGACTGAAAAAGTGATAGTGGTTTTTCCCAAGGAGTTTGAAAGGAACGACTATGGCATTTGCAAGAAAATAAAATGGCTTCAGTTTCACGGTCGATCTGTTACAGTGGCGAACCGTTACTAACGTTCAGAGAAGAAAATATCCCCGAGTGATTGTCTCCAACGTTCTTCTTCGCGAGAAACGTGTGTCACATACAATCCGTGCAAAGAGTGCTTCCTAAAATTTCCATTAAATCTTTCTGTAATATCTGTTTGTATATGTATGTGTGTATCAAAAAATTCTTTTAGTTTTATTAATATTATATTGTGATTATTTTATTATTCAATATATTAAATATATCGAATTTTACACCCACACACATATATGCATATATATTTATTTTATTTTTAATTCATAAAATGCTGTAAAAAGACAGTTAATATATTAAAAGCAGTAGATAATTTCAGATTTAGAGAAGTGCGCTGTTGTTATATCTCTTAACGTTACTTGAAATTATTTGAAATAAATTTCTTTTTGTGTCATCTCATTTAATCACGTATATTTACTTTTGAAAGAAGCTTTTTCACATATTGTCCGCGATTCCAGCCTTTTAATTTACATACCAGACGAGCTAACAGGTCGTCCATCATACAACACGAATGTCCGCTTGATTCATATCGTAAATTCAATTGACGTCAAAATTAAAAATATCTCGCCACTGCTTTCCTGGCAGGCATATTTTCCGCTAAAATTTGTATGGTATTTGTATATCATATAATATTTCTTACTAATCATGTATTAAAAAATTATAATAACTCAATATAATTTAAATTGTTTGTAATTTTTCTCAAAAAGCAAAAATATAATATTTACGATAATAATATAACCTTTACGATTGTTTTATTATTACAAAACAAAAGTCTCAAAATAGAAACAGATTTTTTTCTACATCATTACGATTTGTTTTATTACAACAAAAGAAATAAAAGTCTCAAAATAGAACAAATTTTTTACTAGAGTATTAATAAAATTGTATTCGCTTCTCTAAAAATTTGTAATAAAATACTTGATTATACAATTAATTATTGCATTGAATTACAATATTTATTTTATACTAACAATTTTGTTGCACCTCGTTCAATTTCTTTTTTATATTATTAAATTTTGCTCATGAGTTGTGTAGTTGCACGTAACAATCGCAAAGTATTGAAGTAGTGTCAAAGATATCATATCAATATTGATTCATCGCATTGCCCTGAACACGAGAAACAGAAATGCTCCGCGTAAAGAGTGAAAAAAATACAAATATTCGTAACATAGATCGATTATTTTTATTCTGGCATAAGATTTAATCCGGAAACCACGTTGATCGATCAAATTTGACGACGCTATGAAAAACCGCATCCTGTTGAAGATCCTTATTTATCTCCTTTCAGAGATTGATGGGTTCCGATTTAATACTCGATATCCTGTTATCACCATACCGGAAGCACAGTTATCGAGTTAAAGTGACTCGTCGCGTCGCTCGTAAATGAACACATATAGATTGAACATCTGTGTTCATTTCCGATAAATAAATTATTGTATCAACTGTCTAATCCGGGAATAGCAAAACTTCCCATCGTCATAGCAACAGACAAATCGATTCCAAAAAAATGTCATAATTATTACTTAGTCCAAAGCTGAACAATTGCATGCAACGACGAATAAGTATTTAATTTTATATATTCTTAAAATATTTGTTTATTTATTGCAAGTTTTATTAAATTTTTTATAATGTAATATTCAAAATACATAAAAATTATGAGAACACTTTTAATTTTGCAATATAAGTAAATAAAATGTTTAACTGTGAAAAAATAAAGTCTATTACAACAGTGACATAACACTTTCAGAAATCTGTTCTTTACTCTTTTTCCATTCAACCATAAAATTGTCCCATGGAAAGCAGGATTGAATTGTCTGGATTCTGAAGTCAATAAAAAATGTATCTTTCTTTTACGGGAAGAAAACCTGTTTAGATTCGTATGTTTTATGCATCGATACGTATGTTCGAAAGATATTTAGATCACATTTTCTAAACTTCAATTTCTAATGTGTAAAGTTATTACGATAAATTAAAAAATTTTTTTTTAAGAATTTTTTCATTATATTTATAAAATATTTATAAAATACAAGTTGCCACACATTGTTTGTAATTCATAAATAACTGGAGATTTTCGACATTTTTACTAAGATCTATACTTCAAATAAATTCCATAGTATGATCAATATTATAATAATAAACATCAAAAGCATATATATCTGACCTAAATATAATATTTTCATAAATATTGCAAATGCAGATTATCCAGTCAATTTATTTGCTTCTATGTAAACAAAATATTTATCAAACAAAAATATTTATAAGCTTATATATATATATATTAAAAGTCAGAGATTAAAAGGCACGATTAACAGTCAGACTTTCTGAATGATTTTATAGTAATAACCATGTTAAACTTGCAACCATTGCATCCATTTTATCATTCTTTCCAGATCGTCTAGCATGTAAATGAACTTGACCATCTGTGAAAAAAACATTGGCTATAATAAATACTGTTCCACGAAATAAAGCAAAATACGTTAAGTAATTACTCTGGCACGATTAATTTTTCGCCGTAAGAAAGAAACATTTTGAAAATATATACTCTATATATATATATATACACATGGTGAAATGGAAGGATTTTTAATTTGGAAACGTATGTTTTCCAATATATTTCATATTATGTATATAAAAAATATTTATAAATAAATAAATTTATATAATTTTTTACATCAATTTATATATTTTTTCAATAAGTAATAGGAAAAGTGGACTTTGAAAGTTAAATGTAATTAGTTGTACGCGAGTTTACATACAAAATTTTTCTAATATTTTCACTTGAAAATTACACTTCTTTCAATTTTTACATATTTACCGTGTGCTCGTCAAAGAGCTAGAGATTATTTAAATCATTTAGCATCGCGTTGCTGAAGATGGCTCAAGGTAGAGTCGAAACGTATGATTTAGTTTGCATTAAAATGTAAATTAAATGTTACATAATGTTAACTCGCGTACTAACCACGTTTGATTCTCAAAATTAACTTTTTCTATTACTCGTTGATTTTAACATTGAGAGTCTTTAATTTGCCATTTAATTATATATTTTGTTCTACTATCTTCCGGTTTGGCTTAAGATTTAACAAGTAAAAAATAAGAGTGAAAGAATAGTTTAATTAATATTAATAGTTTTTATTATATTTATTTATTTATTTGTGAAAAGAGATAAAAAATAAAATTCTTTAAAATAACTTCACACTTTTTAAGGCTGAATTAAGATTTTCTTAAATTTAGTTGTGAGATTAGAAAACGATTGTTTTATTCGTTTCCTGTCAAAAAGAAGAAAAGAAAGCAACAATGGAAAAACAGAAGTTATTTATATTTTCTCTTTAGATTCTTTACTTTCGTTTCCACTTCTGGTCTCTGTGCTTCCATTTTCACTTCTCTTACTTCATAATTACAATGCTTTTTAATTTTTTAACACATTTGTGTGCACACTTATTTGAAACATCAATTCATCTTTGAAACATCTTCACGATACCTACTCATAGTTTATCGCGAGAAAAAAATCACGTCACTTCGATTTGCTCTTTCTAGTTAAGCTATTACTATTGTTAGATACAAAGAACGACATCATCTAAACGGAACCGTTTTAGCGAAATCGTTCAATCGGCTCGTAAACGGAAAGAAAGGATAAGGGATACGATTGTGTGAATGCCGAGAGATAGGTCAGTGCACATGGAACGAAATAATGGAATCAGACCAGCCCTCGGCGTGCGTATCTAGAGTCAATATGCCGAAAAACCATTTTCACGTAATCCCGAACAAAAAGGGAAGAAAAATCTCGAATAAAATGGAAAAAGAATTAATGCATAATTAACCTTTATTTTGGAATGGAATCCCCTGATTTCGCATTAATGACATAGTTTTCAATTGGTGCCGTTGCTTTCTTTTGTAAAAAGTTTTTTTCTTTCATTTCGAATCAGTAATAAAAATTAATTGATTAAACAAACCGATATATGCATTTTTAAATTTAAATTATAAAAATTTTTTAAAATATTTATATTTGTGTAAATTTTTAATTAAAATTTTCTCTAAACATCAACACGTTATTTCAATTATTGCGAAAAAGGGTTTTGATTTGATTTGGCGAAAAACATTAAAATTTTTTAGAGTTTATCTTACCAACACCTTTATTTACTTTGAAAATTTACCATGATATGTTTTACTACTTAATTACAATATTTAATTACAATATTCTTATGTAGTTGATACCAGATTTTGTACAGTTATACATTAATTTTATCTTCTTAAATTATCATTTTGTGTAATTACACGAAATATCTTTTGATATTTCAACAACTTACAACTGTTTACTCTTACGTAATTTGAATACGGCATGATTATAACAAAAATTAATCAGAAGCTTTATTGCAAAATATACGCACAACAATATTATCGAGAGATTAAGGAGTAGAAATGCATAAACATCGATCAGATTCTGTTCTACCCAGCTCTGAAATCTAAGCGGTGTTGCTAAACTTCCATTCGGATGACGAACGGCGTATTCAATGCCCCAAACAGCTAAATCTAACGGCGGTAAAATCCGATCCCGGAATTCAGCAGATAATCGTTTCATGTTTCTTGTATAACTGCATGAAAAATATTTTAATAATATAATACAAACTTACGGTGCAATTGAAGATAAAGCTGAATAGGAAAACGAACAGAAAGTAAAATTCTATATACTACTTTGAATACTATTTTTAAAGGAATTTATAAAATTAATTGTACTATGTTAATTTTGTACATTTGAGATGATAGTATTGTTATGTTTACTTAGCCAATAATAATTATTACGCTACAATACCTTTTGTTGCGAAGTACTTCTTCAATTGCGTTTAGTATGGACTGCGTGGATAAATCTTTATAGTCTAAGCGTATCCCAACGCCTTTAGCCACTAATATTTCTGCATTGGGTTTTTGATCCAGAAAAAAGGGCATTACGATTACTGGTACACCTTCCCAAATGGCTTCTTGCGTGCTGAGAAGACCAGCATGCGTCCAGATTGCTTTCACATTCTTATGAGCTGAACATACAAATTTATTCTAATTAATTCTCAATTATTATGATGAAAATATAAAACATATGTATTTTGTTAATTATGAAAATCATAAATAAATTAAACACAATGTAAGTTTTAATCAACAGATTTTGTCACCTGCAAATCAGTCTTTAATTTGAAAACAAGTTTTTGTATCCAGCGTAAAGCATATATAAATTTACTGCAATGTTTGATTAAAATTAGAGTGGCGATTTTAATAAAAATAATAAAAAATGATAATACATAAAAATATAAATGATTTTTGAAATTAAAAACTTCTACTCTACAAATTATTCTATTTTATGCTATTTCTATTGAGAACACAATAATATCTAAAAATAAGTTTTTATAGATTAACATTTTAATTGTAAACAAAAAAAAAGTCAAAAATAATCTTAAATATAACAGTTCTTGAAGAAATGAGAAGCAATTTAAAAAACGAGAAAAAGTATATACCGAGTTTCACAATTTTTTCGTATTTTTCTAAGAATCGAGAAACATACACAAAACTTCTTTTTGCGGTATCCATTTCATAATCATTACATTGTCTGGTATTTCAAATGGCACTTCAATATCGAGCTTCCAGAGCACTCGTTGCTTCAGTTTCGACAAAGCCAATACGACGGTATTAATCTTGTTTAACTTGAAATTTTTCCATTTCACATTTGATCCTAACGATACTATGATAGCTCCGTTCTTTGCTTCGTCAAGAAATATACGCACATCCTGCAAAATAATGATAAAAGCATTTCGATAATTATAATTACGAGACCATGTATCTTAATTTTCAAATAATCGATACATTCGAAAACGTATTATTCTGAGCAAAAGGCACATTATATATCAAATTCGTTCAAATAAAATTTGTACAACGTTTTCTTTATAAGAGTGTTATTTATATTTATAATATATGTTATTATATAATTAGAATATTATTATTAGAATATTATTGAATCTTTAACTTTAGAAATATGCCGCGCAATATTTATTTTCTAAATCACTTATCAGAATATTTTAATATTTTGATAAATTTCTGTTTCCTTAGTACGTACAACTTTTTACTAATATTATTGCTATTTTTTTGGTACTTGGCAAGTAAAAATATTAATTACTCTTACCTCGGGATATGTTATGCCTACGTCTTCAGCAATCGGTTGCACGATCTGGCTTTGCAATCCTCCAATTTCCAAAGTATTTGGTGGTAATGGAATTCCAGGCTCAACCGCACAATGACTATTAATTAATACGATACTAATACTGTCTTTTTCTATTTCATGTAATCGTCTAATTGAGTGGCCTACGTATTCTTCAGCGATCCGTTGAACGATAGGCAAGTAATAATAGTGTCGCATGAAATCGTCCGCGATAAAGTACAAAGTATTCCACGTTCTCTGCCACAAACTTACGGGTTTTGCAATAGCTAAACTTACATAAGGTCGAACAGTCGTATAACTTGGTCCACCGATAAAATCCTTGAGCCATGGTATTCCACCTACCGGAATAAAGCCAACTATAGATGGCTTACCCTTAGCAACCTGTAAAGAATACCTATAATAATGAGGTTGCTAAAATTAAATAACTACTATTTTGTAACAATACAATAAAATTAATTAAATATTACTCTGTAGAAGATATTCATCATTTTTTTTAGCACAAAGTGCAAAACAAATATACAATACATACAACAGATGTTGTACATATACAATAAATATTTAAAAATATACTATTTAAAATGTTGATAATTTTGACTAATTGGATAATTTAATTTAAAAAATATCGGCATAATCAGCATATGTTGATTAGTAAGAAAATCAATTCAATAGTGACAAAGGAATATCAATTTCATAAACAATGAATCGAGATTTATTTTAAAATATTAAAAATTTGTGAGAGTTATTCTGTATCATATTGCAAATGACTCTTTTA
Organism: Tetramorium simillimum; assembly: GCA_011636635.1. NCBI lineage: Eukaryota > Metazoa > Arthropoda > Insecta > Hymenoptera > Formicidae > Tetramorium > Tetramorium simillimum. The sequence continues at coordinate 11,407 of VBVQ01000793.1, read as the reverse complement.
TTTTTACGTATTTATTATTTTTATTAAATTTAGTCATTGCAACAACGGTGTTCTCAATTATTTGTAGTATTGAAAGTGCTGAATTTGGAATATTATAACAGCTTAAGAAATGCTACTTATTTCAACTAAAAAGTGATAATTCAAGTCCGCTGATAAGAATAACAAAGATGTTTTCAAGGCTGTACGGTGCTACGCAATCAAAATTTGACTTACAAAAGAACTTCAGTCGTTTGTAACATGAAAATACACTAAACAATTACATCTAGTACTAAATATACATCGCTTATCTTTACCTCCCACAATCCATAGAAACATTGATTGAGAGTAATATCTTGCAGTATGACATCAAACTCAACAGTCTTGATCATTTTCAAAAGTTCCTTCGCTACATTAGTTTTGGTCGCTCTGTCGCATCCATAGATGGCCCATTCATAAGTAATATACGCCGTATAAAATGCGCTGAATGTTTCCCACTGGTCCGGACCATAATTCTCGTATTTATAAGAATCCATTAAACCATCAAAAACCTGAAAACAGTAAGTCATATAAGATAATATAATAAGTATAATAAAATATAATAAAATCTGATAAATTAGGATTTTCGAAAATTATATTGATTTTACAAAATATAAAAGAAATATTCTTAAACAGTATATCTTGAACAATCTTGATCTTATTGTATAAAATAAAAAAATATTTTTTAACAAAAATATTATATTTTCTCTCATTTGCTTTGCAAATTAGAAATAATGCATAGTAAGAATATCTTTGTGTCTTGTAATATTTACTTACAGCATATGTCAAATTCTCTGCGAGTTTACCCTCGACCTTAGTCTCGAGTATGCTTACTACATGTACATGATGGCCTTTGCGAAGTAGACCTTTAACCAAATTTACCGTCCAAACATGATGACTGGGTGATAGATGAGACTGTAAGACTAAAATCGACAGCGGTTTCGACGATATTACGAGGCCCATTAAAGTACAAGAAATAAGGAGAAATAATAAAATCGTCCACTTCGTCATTGTTGAAACAAACGTAAAAATCTCTCACGTGGTCCTTCGATCAATTTTAGACACCAAATACATTAGTATTATACATTCCTCTTCTTTAAGTCTTTTTTTGTAACATTGAAACATGTGTCATAATAGACAATTGTAGATATTTTCTTGATAACTTACAAGAAAAAGTGTCTCTCTCGCGTGTTTAATCACTTTGGATATTGTTGGGGCTAAGTTATCGTACTCAGTTGACAATTCAAACAACAATTAGTATCAAAAACACCAGTTGACATTTAGGCTGCGACTAACAGATGCTGCCGTTTAATCGGTACTCTATATGATCTGTGTTCGATCGGCAATCACTCTCTGTCTTGTTCCGTCGATCCGTTATGATCAGCTCAATGTATCTCGGAGTATCGTGCGCCTTGCTGAACCGCATTAATATCTCTTCTCTCTGTTCACTGATATCTTAAGCACTTGTATTAGTAAACTACTCTTGATACAAAGTGAAGATTCTTACATTGTTATAATTTCTGCGCCAACACATATTCTGTAGTATATATCTAAATAGGAGACGCATATTTTTTTTGTAAGTATTTTTATGCACATTTATGAAATACATTTTGAAGAAAATAGACTTTTATATTTTAATCAAATTTCTAAGCAATCGAAATCTATTAATCAATTTTTCAAGCGAATATCACTAATATCAAAAAAATATTTTTGATACGCAGAGATATTTTAAACAAGACTTTAATATGATTTCAAAAGTACTTTATATCACAGCATTCAGATTTTTAAAAAATCTTTATGTTAAGTAGATATATTTTTTTAATATATCTATAATTATATTTTTAAAAATTTTGAAGCTTATTTAAAGACAAATTCAATCATATATAATAAAATTATTTTTTTAATACACTTTTAAAAATGAACTATAAAGTATACTTACTTGAGAAATGATAATGAGCTGTAAAGTATACTTATATACTATATACGTACATCTTCGTAACAGTCTTATATACTTACAATATTTTCTCTCTTTTTCTTTACAATTTCAATGCAATACATGCACATATTCAGCACACTTTCATGAATATTTTCTAAATATATACTATTCTATACTAATAGTAACATGTTTGTTAAAATTGTAAAAAAAAGTTAACTGATCTAATAAACAAATCAAAGATTAGTTTATTATTAAAGTTCAACTCTAAAAAAATACAAAATTATTTAGAATAATGCAGCATTATGATATTAATAAATTTATTAACGCAATATATCTTTTTAAATATAAGTTTAATGTCAACTTTGCGTGATAAGATATGCTTCTTGCTTTCGAGTACTGGCCGCCTTGTCGTAAGTACGATCTGTTTTATCGCGTTGTAATATAAATGCGTAATTTGTAATCCTGCGTGCGGCTCAGTTCTGTTCCTTCATCCGTCGCGTTTGCATTCTTTTCCTGTTATCGGCTATGTTTTCTCGTCATTTGGCGACGTTCTGTATACGGCAATGTTTGATACGCATCTCATGCATTTGGAAGTCATATGTGACTACTTCGGTCAAGTGAATAACGACTTGCTATTATTACATCATCTACAATTGCCTTAACCCCGAAGTCCCTTACAGCAAAGCAAGATAAGAAAGATAAGCTTCATTGTAAATCATTTGCATTATAACGATAATGATACCTCATTTGTCGTTTGACATTTATAAATACTGTTATAGAAGCTTAGAAACATCAATGTTGATTCTTATTCGAAGCACCACCGGCATTTTTTTTATTATTTATGACTAAGGTATTTTATTGATATCTAAATACGTGACATAATAATTTCTAAATATTTGGTAGAAATTCAGACAGTTTAGTTCTCTATTATCATAGAAGAACTACATCGATAAATACGGCTTATTTATACCTAGCAAATACACAAAATGAATCTTTTGATTTCAGAAATCGTGTACTTTTCTACGTCATTTAAAATCACGCGTCAATGAATCATAAAGCGTCAATGAATCAGAATAACACGTTTCTTTTTTTCTTCGTTTTTTTATATTTTCTAGATTAACTTTCTTTTGGCATATGTCTATTGTGTCATATAGTCTTAGCATAATTTCTTGTTAACTCTACATTTGTGTACTTATGTTGTTATTTAAAATTTTTAATGTACATCATTTTCATGATAACGTTTAACTTAATTTTATGTTTAATTATTTAAATTTGATTATTTTTAACTTTAAATTTAATTTATTTCACTTTTGTACTGGAGGAAAACTAAACATAGTCAAAGCGTTCATCACATGATTGTCTCACTATTTGAAAATAAAGTTTTAAAATAATATCTTTTCTTGAATTGTTGTACCAATTTCTTTAATTTCCATTGCATGTAACAAACTTGATCTTTTATCAGTTTGACATATTAATAATGTATTCGATAAAAATCTTAAAAGCCATGTCGATAAAGCAAAAATTTATAAAGCTATTTATATAATGTTAACAATGCAGAAATTTACGAATTTACTGATGCAATTGTGTATTATTACCTGCACGCAAATCAGGGAAAAATATGCAAACATTTGATTGATAAAGCGAAGGATTGCATGTGTTATATATTATATAATTATATTATAGAAAGACTGAAACTAGAGAAAACTATATACTATAAAATCGATGGTAATAAATACAAATATACATATGAATAGATACAGATGTACGTACTTTAATTACAACTTAAGGGAACCCCAAAAATGGTATTATTTATGAAAAATTTTTTAATAAAAATTTTGCTAAATAATATATTATTTTATTTAATACAAAAACTTTTATTAAATAAAGATATTAAAATATTTCTAATATATATCATTATAACGATTTAATTTTTATTTTACAATTAAATATAATACAACACAGTATCAATCAATACTATCAATTATAATATTCATGCAATTTATGCCATACATTTTTTATATTTGTACATTAATTTTATTTTCTTAGATTAACATTAACAACACGAAATATCTGTTAATATTTCAACAAATTACAGCTGTTTATTCTTATGTAATTTAAATACGACGTGATTATAACAAAAATTAATCACAAGCTTTATTATAAAATATACACACAACAATATTATCGAGAGATTAAGGAGTAGAAATGCATAAACGTCGATCAGATTCTGTTCTACCCAGCTCTGAGATCTAAGCGGTGTTGCTAAATTTCCATTTGGATGACGGACGACATATTCAATGCCCCAAATAGCTAAATCTAAGGGTGGCATTGGTCGATCCCGGAATTCGCTGGATAATTGTTTCATGTTTTTTGTATAACTGCACAAAAAATTCTAATGATATAATGCAAACTTACAGCGCGTCTTAATTAGTATATAAAATTAAATATAGAATAAGAAACAAAAAAGCAAAATTCTATAATATATTTTTCTTTGAATATAGTTTGTACAGAAATTTGTAAAATCAATTATATTAAATTAATGTAAATATTATTTGAGATAATTATACTTATGTCTATTTCTCAAACAATAAAGCTGTTATATTAATTGCTACTCGAAAAATGATACCTTTCACTGTAAAGTATTTCTTGGATCGCCTGTAATATTGACGGCATGGATAAATCTTTATAGTCTAAACGTATGCCAACGCCTTTAGTTACCAATATTTCTGTATTAGGATTTTGATCCAAAAAAAAAGGAGTAACAATCATTGGTATACCTTCCCAAATGGCTTCTTGTGTACTAAGAAGACCACCGTGCGTCCAGACTGCTTTTACATTCTTATGAGCTAAAAATAAAAATTTATTAAGTGATAAATTTTAATTCTCAATTATTCCCGTCAAAATTACGAAAGGTTCGATAGCTCAAGTAAAACGAAAAAATTAGTTTTAGAAGCAAAATATTAGCAAACAATTTTCATGTCTTATTGGTTACGTTCTGATAATTTGGCTCAGATAGCTTTATATCTACTTGTATATTAAATTATCCGAGCCAAATTATTACAACATAATGAATAAGATATAAAAATTATTTGCTAATTTTTTACTATTTTACTATTGCTTTTAAAACAAATTTTTTTGTTTTTAAAAGTTTTAGTTTTTAAAAAGTTACGAGAGGCTTGATAGCTCAATATTAAGCAAGTAAGACAGGTTATTGAAATAAAATTAAAAATTGTTTAACCTTAAATCTTTACAAAAATTATGTTTTGTTACACAACAATGAGAAGTTTCGCGAGCGAAGCGCGCGTCCACCACCACTAGTATATATAAAATGCAATGGCAAAATTATAAAAATATATTATAAGAAAACGTCGAATTTCGTGTTTTTTATTTTTTTTTTAAGAATCAAGAAACGTACATAAAACTTCTCTTTGCGGTATCCATTTCCTGATCATTATATTATCTGGTATTTGAAATGGTATTTCAATATCTAACTTCCAAATTACTCGTTGCTTAAATTTAGATAGTGCCAATATAACAGTCTTAATCTTGTCTAGCCCGAAACGTTTCCATTTCACATTTGTTCCTAATGATATTACAATGGCTCCGCTCTTTGCTTCATCAAGAAATGCATGCATGTCCTGCGAGATAATAACAATAAAAAAATATTTGAAAAGATTTTGGATAATATTTCAATTATCACTTCATTAAAATTTCATTTCCACAGTATGCACAATTTATTTGCTAATATTGTTACTATTGTTTTTGCTAGATCGCAATTAGAATTATTCCTCTTACCTCGGGAAATGTTACGACTACGTCTCCAGCAATCGGTTGCACAGTCTGTACATGCAATCCTCCAGTTTCCAAAGTGTTTGGCGGTAATGGAATTGCAGACTCGAACGCAGAATGACTATTAATTAGAAGTACATTAATTCTGTCTTTTTCTATTTCATGTAATGGCCTGATTGTGTGACCTATGTATTCTTCAGCGATCCGTTGAACGTTAGGCAAGAAATAATAATATCGCATGAGATCATCCATCATGTAACATAAAGTATTCCGTGTTCTCTGCCACAAACCTGCAGGTTTTGCAATAACTGAACTTGTATAAGGTCGAACAGTCGGATAACTTAGCCCACCGATAAAATCCTTGAGCCAAGGTGCAGTACCTAACGGACTCAGACCGACTATGGGCGGCTTATCTTTAGCAATCTGCAAAGAATACCTATAGAGCGACAGTAGCGAAATTGCTAGAAGTAACAATTATATAGTTTCAATATTTCTTCCAATTAGTATCCTTTATATTTATAAAAAGAATGTTACGAGACTTTTTCACGGATTCTTTTCGTTTTTTCTGATTCTTTCTCGCACTTTGTATATTACAAAAATCTAAGAAGTGCCGCTTATTTTAATATCTGTTTTGCAATTTTCAAGTAACATGCATAATTAATCACTGTTATCGCTGATAACAATGACTTCACGCTTTCAAGGCTGTGCCGTGTCGCGCAAACAATATTTTACTTACAGAGTTACTTCAGTCTGCAACTTAAAAATGTGCTGAATAATTACGACTTATCTTTACCTCCCACAATCCATAGAAACATTCATGTAGAGTGATGTCCGACACTATAACGTCAAACTCGACAGTCTTGATCATTTCTAAAAGATCTTGCGCTGCTTTAGTTTTTATCAATATGTCACATTTTATGATGCCCCATAAATACGTAACATATGCCATATCAAATTCATTGAGCTTCTTCCACTGATCAGGGCCAAATTCCAATTCGTCATGACCATTCTTCACATTTTCAAAAATCTGAAAATAACCTTGTAAATCTGATAATCTTAAATATCTTTCACTATGTGAAACATAAAAGATCCTCGAAAGCATTAATTTTATTAATTTTATATAAAATATAAAACAATTTGATATATTTTGAAACAGAAGTTGTATTCTTTTTTACTAGTTTTATAAATGGATAATAATCGATTTACATTTAAAATGTCTTCGAGTCTGATAATATCTACTTACGGTGTACGTTAAATTCTCGGCGAGTTTACCCTTGACCTGAGTTTCGAATGTGCTTACTGCGTGCACATGATGGCCATTACGAAGAAGTCCTTTAACCAAATGATCCGTCCAAATGTGATGGCTAACCGATGGAAGAGTCTGTAAGAGTAAAATCGACAATGGCTTCGACAGCGTCACGAGGCCCATTAAAGCACAACAAACAAATAATAAGATAAAATTTGACATTGTTGAAACGCGCAAACTTCTTATGTTGTCTTTCGATCAGATCTTAAGACTGAAAGAAATAGTATACATTCCTAGTGTGCATTCCTAGTGTGTTCCTTCTGTCCTCTTTTCAAGCTAATAAATTTAAACTAAAAGTTTATCTAAAAGTTTATCTTAAAAATAAATGATAAAGTCAGCGATATTTTAACTGGCTGATAATATTGACATGGCAACATTTTCTTACAAGCAAACGAATCCAAAAATAATGTCTTTTCTACGATTTTAATTAGCTTTAAATATGTTATAATATAGCTAAAAATAGGAGATTTAATTATTAATGTTCCTCCTCTACTCATTACTCTTCAGTACTGTTTTACTCACGTTAAGAGATTGAAATATCCCATTGAAAAATTAACGTTTATGTTTCTAAGCATATATTATCGATGCATATATTATCGATAAGAATTAAGAAGTATGTAACGATATATGTATTTTAAATAAAACTTTAGTTTTTAAGGCTGTTTACACAGAATTCAAATGTTACAATGTATTAAAAATTTTATATTTTTAAATACATTTACCACTTATTATCTGTGAAAATTTTAAATATTCATAAATAAATTACAATTTAAGAAGAATAAATTACAATTCGAAAAAAATTTAAATATTTTTAATTAAATTACAACTCAAGAAAGCATTATCTCTGATTCAGAATTCCCACTATTTTTAATGTCTGTTCCTCTTTTTCTCAGAAATAACGAATTAAATTACTCAAAATTTATTTTAGCGTGATCGTTCGTAAACTTGTGAGAGGTAATTAGTACACTAAATACATCTGAAGAAATAATGGAACTCGAGTAGCCCACGGCATAATTAAGATAAATATGACAAATAACCGTAACTTCAGAAAGAAAAAATGAAACAAAAAAAATTAATGTACAAACTATATTTTGGAATAAAATTTCTTGACATTCTATAAATTTATTTTTAAACAGTACAATTATCTTTATTGCGAAAATATTTCTCGATTAATATCAATGATTTCGCTTAATCGATTAACAAACAAATTTAAGTGTGCCTTCCTACATTTAAGTTAAGAAAATTCTTTATATTTGAATCAGTGTTTGAATAAAAATTTTCCAAACAATAATGTACTTTAGTTATTACCAAAGAAAATCTTTTATAAACAAAAAATATTTTATCAAGTATTTCAAATATTTATCACATTAATCCATTTGTCATATTATCAATTTTGAGTCACTTTGCAATTCACAATAACATAATTTATTATTACTTATAATATCAATATAAAATTTATATATATATGTATATATAAAATCTTTATTCACTTCTTCACTTTTCTATATTAACATATTTATATGAAACAATGTCACCTAATGTCTTTTAATATTCCCACGATTTACGATTGCTTGCTCTTGCGTAATTTAGATGCAGGACATATACAATTACAACAATAAATAATCAACAGCTTCATTACGAAAAATATGATTAACAATATTAAGAAGAAAATAAGACACAAAAGTGCGTAGACATCGATTAAATTTTGTTCCACCCAACTCTGAGATCTAAGCGGCGTTGCTAAACTTCCATTTGGATGACGAACTGCGTATTCAATGCCCCAAATAGCTAAATCTAATGGCGGTACTGGCCGATCCCGAAATTCACGGGATAATTGTTTCATGTTCCTTGTATAACTGTACCAAGAAATGTTTTACTTATTAATGATGTAATACCAAAATTATGCATCTTTCAATTAAACAGAAACTCAAATACGATGAAACACGTAAATAGGAAAACAAAGTTTTATAACCCATTACTTTATAAGCAACTATTTTTACAAGAATTTATAAATCATTTGTACTAGATTAAACGATAGAATTTAAACATTATTTGAATTGTGACTATATTTTCAATATATTGCTTAATAGTAGTAATATTAATAATCAAAATATAATACCTTTCATTGTAAAGCATTTCTTCAATTGCGTGCAATATGGACTGCGTGGACAATATTTTAACGTCCAAGGATATGCCTACTCCTTTACCAACTAATAAATGCGTATTGGTTTTTTGATCCATAAAGAAAGGCATTACAATCATTGGTACAGCTTCCCAAATGGCTTCCTGCGTGCTGAGAAGACCACCATGCGTCCAGATTGCTCTTACATTTTTATGAGCTAAACATAATAATATATTATGATTAATTTATTATGTTTAATTTTTGTAATGTCGAATATTATAATATATGCCGCAATATTTTACTAAAATAAAGTGGCGATTTCAATAACAATTAAAACAATAGTACTTAAAAATATATGTGACTTTCGCAATTACATATTTGGCTATACAATTTCTAAAAAAGAATACCCAATGACAACTAAAGTCAAATTTTACAGATTAACATTCTAATCGTTAATAAAAAAAGTCAAATAAGTAGTTTTAAATAAAGAGGAGTGTATAATAAGCAATTAAACAAATCATATATTTCGTTTCACGTTTTTTGATTTTTCTAAAAATTGAGAAACGTACATAAAACTTCTTTTTGCGGTATCCATTTCATAATCATTATATTGTTCGGAATTTCATATGGCACTTCAACATCTAGTTTCCAGAGAACTCGTTGCTTCCGCTTCGACAAAGCCAATATAACGGTTTCAATTTTGTCTAGTCCGATATCTTTCCATTTCACATTTGTTCCTAGCGATATTACGATGACTCCATCCTTTGCTTCGTCAAGGAATAAACGCACATTCTGCAAAATAATGATAAATTAAATATTTCGATAATAAACAGATGTATAATGCTAAAACATAATTGTAAATAACATAATTGAAATCGATAACTTTTTGAGGAAATTACATCTAAACAGGAAATTATTAAATTTATTCAAATATGATTTATATGATTTTTTCTACAAATTTCATTGATATAAAAATAATATGTTATTATATACAAAAAATATTTTCACATTATTAAATTTAGCAATATACCATGCAACCTTTATTCTCTGCTTGTAATTCACAGATTATTATACAAATTAAATAATAATTAATTAATAAGCAGAAATTATATTATATTATAAGATTACTATTTATTCAATTATATAAATATTGAAGATGTAGCATATTGTGGTATCCTCGCCTACTCCGTCAGTTCTCCACTCTCTCTCATTTGCGTACTCACTCATGCATTTAGAAATTAATGAAAATGATCACATAGAACAATTATTTCATTAAACTTTAATACAAGGGAACTCTAGTGTAACACGTCGGTTCAGTTTCACGGCTCAGTTTCTTAATTTCCAAGACATTGCTGTTACATTGCTATCGCTTAAAGAACATCAACAACTTTATGGTATTTTTACGTTATCTTCGCATGCAATTCAGAATGAACCTAAAGGTCATCTTAGCCCGTCCACCAACAATATTTAAAATTTATTTTTTTAATTCTTAAGCAGCATCTACGTCTACAAGATGTTTTTACAATGCCTTTTAGACACGCACGCTATCTATGATTTGGTTATATACATATACATACACAATATATAAATATATATATATATATATATACGAATTGTATAAGAAATAAATGCGTGCAAGAACTTATAAATTTAAAATTACGAAATCATAAATCGACAAAATCACCATCAATTAAAAATAAAATTTAAAAAATTTTTCTAATTTAATTATTCATTTAAAATCTTGTTAATTAGAACAATATTCTGTAGAACGAAGAAATAAGCAATGCAAAGAGAAATGATAAATCCTAATTTAAGTGTTTTCAGATACACGTAATAATAGATAGTAATTCGATTCGGATTTCAGTAAAATTCGATTTCAATAAACACAGTTACTTGTTAATATTCTTATTACAGTTTTTGTGTGTGTTAAACGACATTTCTCACATAAGAATAAAAATAATTTCACTTACCTCAGGATACGTTTCGACTACTTCACCGGCAATCGGTTGTATGGCCTGGCAATGCACGCCTGCAATCTCGAGGGAATTTGGAGGCAGTGGAATTGCAGGATCAAATGCAGCATGACTATTAATTAATACAATATTAATATCGTCCTCTATTTCATGTAATGGCCTGATTGCGTGGCCTATATATTCGTTAGCGATCCGTTGAGCGATAGGCAAGAAATAATATTTTCGTAAAATATCGTCCGTCATGAAATACATAGCATTCCATGTTC
>VBVQ01000792.1:0-47527 GCA_011636635.1 Tetramorium simillimum | reverse complement strand
AGGGGAGCAAGAGGGAGGGGGACTTGAGAATCGGGATAACAGGGAGAGATATTATACAGGGAACGGACAATGCTATATAAGTATATCGAGCCGGGTTTCTCGTCTCCGCCACCAAAAGCGATGACGTTTATGCGTGACGACGCAAAGAAACGTCCCGCGGAGACGGCGGAGATGGGAGTACGCCGCGCGCCGATAAATCGCGTGAGGTCTCGCCGAGCCGCGGTCGGCTACATCCGTGGGACTCTTCCCTTTCGGAATCACGCCTCTCGCACCTTCGTGTTTACGTCTTTAACGTCGCTGTCGCTCCGCCGAGCTTTAATGCGGCTCGAGCGAGCGACACATCCACTGTACGAAAATCAGCCGCCGACCTCTCGCATCGCAAAGGTGTCGCTTCTCGGAAGTCGGAACGGCGTTCGCGTGCGGAACGGCTTTATTTTCCGTTTAATTTACCCTCGTTTCAAGATGACAGATCTGCGTGCCCTGCGTCGCGACCGCAATTTGCTGTATACCCAGTAAACGTACAACATTACGGCGTAGTAGCGATGTTTGTTAGATCCGAATTCATAGTCGTTTCTCAAATCTTAAGGACTTAAGACTTTCTTAAATCTTAAATCTTTTTCTTAGTCTTTTTAAATTGTATGACTAATCTTGGTTGCTTTATAATCTATAGTTAAAGAATGGAAGATTAATGGAAAAATAACTTTTAATATGTAAATTTAAAATGTAAGTGATTAAATATACTTAAGTAAATGTAATTAAAGATTATTTTTCGTCTTTTTCGCGCGCTTCCTTCCTTTTTTGAAATAGAATATAAACCAGTCAAGATCAGCTCTACAATTTAAAAAGACGATTAAAATTTAAGAAATTCTTAAGTCTTAAGATTTGAGAAACGACTACACGGAGAGAATTTTACCGTAAAATTCGCTACAAATAACATGTTTGGTGATAAGAGTGGGATAAAAATCTTCGAAATATTAGTTATCCCACGATTACCACGATTTTTAGGCTAAATTTAAAGAGAAAGTTCTCTCCGTGTTCCACGAATTCGGATCTTAGGTACAATTTCCGTAATTGCCCAGGTGGGCGCTTGCAAATTTACGAAATTTAGTCGCGATCGCGTACGACGAAATTTGTATGCGGACCGATCGCTACGGGCGGAATGCCATGCCGCGACGGGTAGTTTTTTCCACCGACGGTTTGACAAAATCATTAAAGGACTAAATATAATAAAGAGTCCGCGCGGAGACCGGTCGTTCGCGGGATTCCATATGTAAGAAAACATTCTCGTCCAAGTGATCTCAGCGGCGTCGTAATCGATATCAATGATACTTCCTTCATGCTCGTTATTCAGCTCACGCTGCCATTTCCCCGTCGTAAATCTCGCCGAAATAGTCTTCTTGCCCGTCGCTATTGAATTAGGCGAAATAAAGCCTTAAATAATTCGAGCGCGAAGCGACAAGCTTTCACGCGCCACCCGTCAAAATCGATTGCAATATCAACGATTTAGATCTTGCAAAACCCCGCGCAGAATGATGTAATGACGATGTATCAAATAAAATTAGAATCCTTTATGCTCTGTTTTTTATCTTTGTACACGCTCGCATATTTTGAAATCTTTGATAAATATAATTCAAATGATGGAAATTCATTGTCTTGTGAAGCAGCGTCGGAGTAAGCAATGTCTTAAAAATAGAGACTAATTATAAGTACTTTACACATTTTGAAATAATTGTCAATAATTGAAAAAGGATTTAGGATCTTTAAGAATTATTATCGCAATGTTTTTATTGATGTTTAGCAATGCCGAATATTTAATAAATTTCTGTCTCACATGTTATTATCGGCCTTTAACGGTGTTACACGTTAGTCTTTTGGAATTATAACGCAAACTATAAACTGCAATAATAGAACATCACGTACGGTAACGATCAATTTAAGTTGTCATTTCTCGGAAGCGGCCGCTGATTGTCGGAAGAAATCGCGCTATTTTGACGATACGCTTTATTATCGCGAACGTGCGGCTTGCCTCACGCGAATTACACGATTTTCTTAGGATTTACGGTCGCGTCTGTATTTTCCTGCAGAATGAACAACGCATGAATTATATAATCGCTCAGAGAAGATCCGCGTTAATTGAAATTTTAGCAAAATAACAAAATTGAGTAAAATGTTTCTTGTTAATTCATTTAAAAAATACTATTTTTTTTAGAAGCAATTAATAATACTAAATAATAATGAAGAAATTTGTAATATTAAATAAATATTGTAAAATATATATAAAAATATCCCGCGGAGATTAATAATAGAGATTATACTATTGCTGTTCGTCGTAACGTTATACCATGACGATTGTATTTAATAAATTAACGTGCATAAATGCGATCAGAGAGATGCAAGTGTAAAAACGAAAATTAGTAATATGTAGATAAGATGGAGCAAATGGACATCAGTGATTCTTTATATTCTTTATATTCGTCGAATAGACAAACACTTAACTTTTCGTATTTAACGTATTTATATTTAAATTGAGATTGTTTCTAAATAGAAAATTGGGACGCGCGCATCTCGAGACGCGAATGGCGAAATCCCGTTTCATCCAGAATTTCGTCATTCGCCTTCCGTGACCGCGTTCCTTTGGCCGATTGCATTTTAATCGCCTTCCCGGGCGAGATCGTCGACGCGCGTAAATCGCGAATCTCGCTCGCACGGCGCGGCGGAAGCTGGAACGAATGGCGGAGACAGACAACGGACACGCACACACGAGGAGGAGAAACATCCAGGGAAGAGACACGGGGACACGGCAAAACACGCAGAACGCTCGTTCCGCCCGGGGAAAAAGCCGCGGCGAGCATAATGGATATCTTTATTATCGTGGCCGCGACTGCCGCGAGTCGCCGAGACTTGGCGAGACTCGGGCAAAGTCGGCGACGTCTCGACCCAATTGGTCCCGCCGGTCCCCCTCGCGACATAAATATTGATGAAAACGATGCGTTTATACGCCAACGACAAGTCCGTCCGCGGTTAAAAAGCCGGAAGATTTATCGGGACGCGGCCTCCCGACGACAGCCATTTCCGAGCGGATCGTACATCAAGCTACAGAGTCCGGATCGGTTTTCGTCAGTGGCCGTGAGTTTCGGTCATTCGGTCTCGGACTTGGCGGCCGCGAGTCTTACGCTCTCGACTCGGCGTACCTCTATCCTTTACTTATTTATCTATTCTAGTCGTCGCAACGTCTCGCGCGCGTGTGACTTTTCTTGCAAACCGGTTTAAAGCACACTCGTCGCCGCCGCCGCTGCAGTTTTGACTTTTGATTCAGATTCGGAGACTATTGCGTCCCTGCCCATTGTCCAGCGTCCACCGCAGATATAGAAACGCGGAGAGCAATCAACGTCTACAATTCAAACTAAAAATGGCATAAGCGCCTTATGACCGTTTTCTCGTATTCTTCTGGCCGTCGCGTCGCGTCGCGTCGTCTCAAGAGCCTACCTCCTCCTAGTCACGAGCGCTTAATTACGGCATCGTGTCGAGGCAGGGCCATTGTAGCGCCTCAACTTTGCACAATTATAGCAATAATGCCGACGAATCAATAGTTACAAAGGCCGAGTCTCTAAGAATTGGCTCGGGGCCTCGAGCTTTACAAATCTCACTGTCCTAAGCGGCAAATCACGACAACGGAGCCCCCCCAGAGATTCGGGGGTTCGCTCATCACCTAAGAACCGCGTAAACGTCTTCTCTTCAGTCGGCTGCTCCGTTTCCCCTTAAGCCTCCTTTCTCTCTCTCTCTCTCTCTCGCTTCCCGAGCCATTCGCCACCGACAATAGCGACTCATCTGAATTTATAACGAATGCTAGTAATTCAATTTTTTGGTGGCGCACAAATTAGAGGCTGCGCCCGAAAGCTCGCCAATGGCAGAAGGCAGGGAGAAAGGATGGTCGATGACACACAGTGAATAGAGAGAGGTGCCGATCGCTGAAAGGGATCTCGCATCGCCGCGGCGTCGCTCGTGAGCGTTTCCATTTTTCTACCAGCTTTCTGCGGCCTCCCTCTCCCATCTCTCTTACCGCTACCGTGCCACCGTGCCACCGTCTATCTTATTTCAACGAGCACGCTCCCTTTCATTCCGGACACCCTACTCTTCGACCCGGCACAATGCCGCCGGCATTAGATGGGGATAATAATATGGCAGTATCACTCGACACCCTGGACTAAGGGCGACTAAGAGGAATCTCTCTCTCTCTCTTCCCTCCCTCCCTCTTCCCTTCCTTTCGTGGGTCTCTTCCGATCTCATTTTCTCTCCTCTTTTCGTTTCTCCTCTTCTTCGTCCTCTCGTCCTCTCGTCCTCTCGTCCTCACCGAACGCGGGATCCGTCGTCATCGGCTCTCACGCCTCGTCGTTCCTTTTTCGGTCTCGTCACGCGTCCCGCGTGCGGTTTCGTCCTCCTTGTATTTGGCGGGCCGTCGTCACGGTGGTTTCCGAGATAATTCTCGATACACACGGCACACACAGATCTGCCCGTAATGCCCGGCGCGTTTCATTCGCCGCCTCACGGCTTACCTCGCGTACGTCTCTCGTCCCGCGTTCTCCCTTTCGGCTCGCGACATTACATTTTGTTTGTTTAAGGACGCGCAGTGGGCTGCCGTGTGCGGTCGAGGTGACGAGCGCTCTCCAAAGGTGAAGAGAGTTAATTCCGTCCGACTCGGCCGCGACGATTAGAGGTCCTCGCGTGTTACGGATGGGCGTTATACTATGAATAGTGCGTACATGAGAGCACGTGTCTAGGCTTGCAATTTACGGTTTCGGTTTCCACACGCAGCGATCGCGCCAATATCATGTAATTTCAAGAATATTAGAGAAAACTCCAACAAAGTCGCACGCGTTTCATTAGCTATATCATGTGTTCCTTTTAAGACATTATAAGCCGATTTTTACAACTTCTTGAGCTAACTATACAAAGCTAACTAATATAGTTAAATCATACGTCTTTGCTGTCGGGCAGAAGTAATTGATACCGTATCAAGCTAGATTTCGCACCCTCCAAAATTTCTCTATCGCGCGCCTTTGAATAATTTTCAAATCTTCATTACGAGTTAATTCTCTGATCGTGAATGCGCAAACAAGCAAACAATATGATGAATATTAAAAGTCTTATTTCTTTCTCTTTCAGAATTTGTCTTTTCCTCTCGCGCGTGCACGCGCATATACCATCAAATGACGATTATCGGCAGAAAAATTCGGGACCACCGCGGACGCGAATTAGCTTACCGAATAATTCGCTCCGCTGCGTCGAACACGAGGGTATACGCGCGATAAAGGATCCGCGCGCGGTGTGTTCCTCACGACGGCAAATCTGGTTTCATGCTCGTCGCAGCCGGTCGCGCAACGTAAGGATTAATTTATTCCGTCGTGCGCGCGTCTCTTCATCCACCGCGGGGACACTCCGCGGTGGCTCGCGCTTTGACAACAACGGTCGTCGTTATTAATTATAGCCAGGACCGGCTTGAGAAGTCGGGTCTTGTTCGCGAATAACGTCGGAAACCCTACAACTTTGCTCTTCTCTCTTCTACGGCAATTATTTAATTAAAGAGATACAATCCCGGAAACAAAAAAGGAAAAACCGCTTCACGTTTAATACTGCATCTTTTAGTCAATTATCTGCATCTATCGATATAATGAAATTATTGTAATTCTACTCACTGATGATTGTTGGCTTGATTTAATGATTCTTGCGATGCAAAAAATAGTTTCTCACACTGATGTACCTAGCTGCTTGGAAGAATGCTTTGGCGATTTAAATCGATGGAACCATCAGACCTTGACTCGCGACTTGAGCCGCGACATCTCGCCAGCTCCGATCCTGAGTCAGGCGACCGCTTTCCTTTCGTGCCGGTGGACTTACACGCGGATCTTGCAAGCATCGCCGGACTGGCCGGACATCGCCGAGAACGTTGTTTAACGGCCGTAACTACTCTTAATCGCGCGTGGCTTATCCGCGTGAAACCGAGGAAGCCACCCCGGCGGGGCGTCACGGTTAAACCCACCGAGAAACCACACGTGGATGTGGACGAGTGTTAATGAGTTATAGCTGGACGCTCTGCGGAATATGATAATATAATTAGTGGATTCGAGGGGAGGGCGAGTTCTTGCTGGATATTAACACAAATAACTCGAAGACGTGCCTTTCTTTCATATGACGACAATAAAACGTCTCTGATTTTAATAACAGATTGGATTTGTACGGTGAATGAAAATCAAAGTTTTAAGAAAAGATTGAGTCCACGTTTTTCCAGGTGGAATTATTCCAGGGAAATTATTCTACAATTAATAAATAATTGAGGTACTTGTCCAAGTTGATTTTAAAACCATGTAAGTAGCCAACAGTTGCAATATTATGAAAGCAACAGTTATCCACAAAGCTATCACATGACAGAGTCGCTTTTATCAAAACTTTTCACCTGAAATTAGTCTCGTAATTAGTCTTGCGCGCATGACCAGATTTCTCTCGGATGAAGCTCCGACGAAAAGACATTTTTCCTGAAGAAAAGATAGCGAAAGAGAGATTACGGGAAGGGTAATTTATAGCGTAGCTCGTGCGCTCCATTCGGAAAAGAAAGACGTCCGTAACGGCATCTTTGACAATAACGGTCGCGGATATATCAGCTATGCGACTACTTTTGCGTCACACACGCGGCCTATCCGTAATCTGCGAGAATCGTTTGAGCCGTTTGCCCTAATCGCCCCTCGAACTATCCTTAATTGCCTGTGTATCCTTTAGGTACAGAAAGCGTGACAGCTCGACTTATCTAAATAATTATTGGTAAGTAACGGGACGCTCGCTTTTTCGCAGCGTCATGCCGCACGTGATCTTTCCGATGATAATTCGATAGTGCTTCTGAATAGCCTCTCAAGTTATCTACGTCATCGATATTCTCTCTCTGTCAATCGTAAGATATTTATTTGGAGTCGCGTATCTTTATAATTAATTTCTTTAACGTTTCTTTGTTAAGTATATTTTCTATCTTCGTTATATTATTTTACGGTTATTCCCTGCCTCAGAAGCGGACCGATTGTTCGAGGGATGCGGATTTCTTCGTTCAAGGAGACGAAGTAGAGCGCATTTTACAGGAATGCGCCATTAACAAATGCGAGGGGGCTTTACGAGGGTCATTAATGCTGCCGATATTTCACTGCGGTTCGGTGTAAGCCGTAAGCACGTGTATTATTGCGGCATGTTTCGCGATGTATAGCCGCCTTCCATAAGTCATCGGAACAATGCCTTCGCGGCCATGCACGTAGGTATTATTTTGCACGTCCCTCCTCGCGCACGGTCGAAGTATGATCTATGCGTACAGATCTCGTACACATACACTACACACACGTCGAACTGTATCAGTTTTATTTCTCGGGGAAGAGAAGTGCAAAGTTTTCGAGCTTTCACGGTACAAATCAGCGCGGAAGAATTCGACGCGCATGACTGGCGAACAAAAAAAAACGGATAGGAAGACTTGGAAAAATTGTATTCATTTCTTTCACCGTCCAAAAAATTCCTCGCTTTACGACAAAGAGAGGATCCTTACTGAAAATTATTATTAAAATTGTTCAAGTTTGTTTTACGAAGAATCAAGTCCGCAAGTCCCGCACACGCTCTTCCTCAAAGGAGCAAGCGCCGCGGATACATGACGAGTCAAGTAACGCAGAAAGTAAACGAAGAGTGAGAGAGAAAGAGGAATGGGGAAAATATATCTTGTTTCGGACAAGATACAGCGCGCACCTGCGTCGAAATAAATTATGGAGTTATCGCAATAGTTAATCCGTCAGTTAAGCGCGCCGACCTTACACTGTCTTTCGTCGCAAATCACCGAGCGGGACATACCCTTAATCGATTTTACATACGAGGGGGAAAATTAACAAACGGAATGCCGCTGGTGCGAACGGGAGAGCGTGTGGTCTTGTGCTTATTTTCAAATAATAGTTGTACGTTGCGATAACGCTGGCTGAGGTGGTGTAATTACGAAGGTAATCAGTGAAAAGTCACTAGGACAAGAACAGCCTTCAAATCTCTAACGAGAGTTCCATTGCTACTACACATCCTTCGATAGAAATACATACATTTAAATCGTCGTAAATAAAGTCTACTAAATACCTATCGCTTGTCCTGGGAATATCAAAGGGAAACCGATGTCGTTAACGCTAACGAGAATTGTAAAGGTATCGTTTTTAACAATACTCACGCAGCTTGACTTATATTCGTAAGAACGAAAAAAAAAAAACACGAAAGTATTTAGATAAACCAAAATTTTAATAATGCGCATTCAATCGGGTGAATTCTTTGCCTTTTTCGGTCGTCGCGAATTTATCGAATGTCTCGTGCTTTTTTTTCGCGATAATCCCTTAATGACTGCCGTTAATAATTACATTGTCGGCCGGCATTTCTTTCCTTTCGTCGTCATCCTCCCTGCGACTACGTATAACTCATCCGTAGCGCGTAGCAGGGCGGAGATGCAATGCTAGAAACATGAATCATTGTCTGGACGTAGGTACTGTTATCACTTTATTTCTACCGTGTGTTAATTAATGCCCGGCAATCTTGTGAAATCATTGCCGGGGCAACGGCCTTGCAGCCTTACTCGCTTCATCACTGTTTCGTCGGTTCTTAACGCCGTCGGACCCGATTAATTTTCGTACTAATAAAGAAAAAAAGGAAGAGAGCGTATGCGTCTTAATTCGCGACGTCTCCTTTTTACCAATTCATCTTCGAAAAGTTAAATCTTGAGACAGAAGTCATTTGTAACGTCGATTAAGACAGATTAGCGATACATAATCAACGTGATGAAGATTTAATTCGTCGCATAAATTTAGCCTGTGCCACGACTTAATTCGGTACGAAGTGACTATTTTAAATGCTTATAGCCTTCCTCGTTAATAAATCACTGTGCCACGTAAAATAGTGCGTAGTGAAGTATTATTCGCTCCGCGTGACAAATTGCGAATAACACGTACCTATTCAGAAATGATGTGTATGTTAAATTATGTGAATATTAAGTTAAATATTACATCAGGCATTAAATTTTCCTCGTCCGTCTCCCTCTTGATAAAGATTTTCACCATGTTTTCGTGAGGAAAGTTACTCTTTACCGAGATGAAAATATTCCGTGCAACGTGCGGTACCGCGAAGGGTTACAGTACTGCATCAGACCGTTGACGCTCATAATACTCACAGAAGATATGTCCGGGTTCGCCGAGTCATATATCACGAGTGGCGAGCTCTCGTAAGTAGGCAGAAGAAGCACGACGAAGGTGGGTAAACGTGGCCTTTTACAACGTTACGTTACGTATTTTCTTTGCCTCCCAAGGAACCGTGGTAGGGCACCGCTGCGACTTTTATCGTATTACTGTACGTTTTTACTATCTACGTACAGCTAACTCAAGCTGCTACTCGTTGCAATATTTGTGTAGTTGCAGTATGTATAATTACAAGAATGAACACGTAAAACAAGATAATAGTTGTTACTATCACATACACACACATAATATTATCAATTATTATCAATGTTATTGCCATTAGTACAGAGTGTCCCACTGGGAAGTTTGCAAATGACAGCTGATTAGTTTCATCAACTTCCCATGGGACTTCCCTGTATTATCTCCATAAATATTGTTCAATTATTATCGGCGCGTTTACTCTTATCATCATCGCTGCTGCTATCGTTTCGCCTCCAATTTCGGAGACGCTCTGAATTTTTGCTACGCAGCATGCAACAGTGAGATTTTCATGTCCGCGAGATGCTTCTCGCGGGATCGAGACGAATTTCGGGTTCGGCGTGCACATGTGCGGGCAATGATCATTACCGTGTAACGACGGGACCGATAATCGATCGGGATTGCCGCGATCGATCGGCAAACAACACCGTGTGCGCAGGCGGCGCTCGCACCTCCGCGGTGCGGCCGCGCCGCGCCGGGGCACCCACCCCGGTCGTTAAGCTAAATTAAGTGGTTACACTTTGTTTGATCGGGGCCCTACGGAGGCCCGAATTAAGTTGTTATCGCGAATTAGCTGATTATACCGGGCGGCGGTGCGAGGTGTCGGTTTGATTTGTTGTTCGCGAAACACCGCAGCGCCGGTTTGTTTGTGCCGCCACGCCCCGCGCCCTTTCCGCATGCAGCTTCCAGGTCGGCTTATGGCTTGACCCCGAAAATAAGCCGCGCTGATGGCCGGGTCGTTCTGACCTGGTCCCGGCTCCGCTGCGTTGACCCTTTGCCCACTTTGCTTTCGCCTCTCGCACGGAGCCCTTAATTGGGACGGATTTTAATAGCGAGCGATCATAACGAATTATCCTCCACGGCGAACCGACGGACGTGCGAAATTGACGTTGCAACCCCCGTGTTTTGGCGCGGATAAATCAGAATTTTTCTTTCGTTCACAGTCGCGGGAGAAATAAAAAAACCCGGGAGAGATAAAAAAAGGATTTAACCCTCTTTCAATATTGCCATAATCGATATTAAAATTTTACAGCACGTTATAACATATTTAGATGAGAGAAAATATAACATTTGTAAATTTTCTATAGAGAATACTGAATGGCATTAATTTTTATTATTATGAAAATCGCATCTACGCAGGTTATTTTTAGTAGTTGACGTTTATAATAGTACAAAATTTCTTTTAGATGTTGGGCAGAATTGTCATTATTTATTAATAAAACAATTTTTCTAAAGGCATTTCCCACTTGTGTTCTGTTGAAGAAAATTTTACAGAATCGCGGACAGTATACTTATATGTATTAAGTCGCAACGTGTTTTGTACGTGGGATCGCGAGTATTCGTACACAAGAATCTCGAGTTAACGCACTATCGCGGATCCGAGATAGGCAAGGGGAACGAGGTACGAGCCGAAGAAGAGTGGGAAGGAGCCGCCGTGTGTGAAAGGGACGCGAGGAAAGGCGAGGGAAGGCTAAAGGACGTGAGGCACCCGCGTGAGGAGTGGAAAGGGTGCCCCACGCTATTTTCCACGAAAATTATAGCCATCTATGCGCGTAATCCTCTTTATAGCCGCGTTGTATCAAATTATAACTGCAGCGGCTCGCGCGCGCGATTCCAGCGTCCCCCCTCGCCCTTTCTCTGCGAGAACGAGGCCCTTCGTGGGCCCCGTCGTCACCACTTCTCGCGGTCCTCACGATCCTCGTTTTTCCCTTTTTCGTTTGCGCTCGTCCCCGAAGCCTCGTAAAACGGCGCACAACATTCCGCCAATCATCGCATCGGCGAGACGCGTGACCCCCGAGACCTTCGGGCCGCGACCTAAAGCCGAACCTGGGACAACTCCGGCTCCTCCACGGATCCACGTGGACACGGCGATAAATCGATAAGTCATCAACACAATCGGAGGAGGCTTAAGCCGCGGTTACGCCACGCAACTTGTCCAACTAACAATAAGAATATTATCAATTATCAATTTAACATCAGTTTAAGCGCCTCTTTTGAAACTATAAATAAAAATACTCTTTTTGCGAAGCTATAATTGACAGTGTCCTATGAATCGACGTGATTTTGATTGTCAGAAAGATATTTTGGAAAAGAACAAAATATCTCTATCACAAATGTCGAGAAACAAGTGGATTTAACGATTATCTCTGTGCTCGTATGCTGCAGAGTCAATATTATATAGAATATTATCATTGAATTATAAAAAAATGTAAAATCGATGTTATAAAGAAGCGAAGACTTGATTGCGATGTTGATCGATGCCGAAATTTATGTCAAGTGAGTTACACTGAACATAAAAGTAATTTACAAACAATCCTGGTAAATGTGAAATAATTGCTTTATTATAATAACTTTACTGTTAGCAAGGGCATTCTAAAATCTAAAAGCAACATCGATGTAATTTAAAACTACATAAAAAGATATAAAATATAAAAGAAAAATAAAATAACAAGTGAAATTCTTCAACAATCAATATTATAAAATTTATTTTAAAAACTGTGAAATATTTTTCGAAAAAGATATCTCTTCTTTCCAATATTTAATTCGGCAATGAGAAAATCACACAAATTAAGTTTCGTTTTAAAATCACTAAAATATTCTAAAATAATCGTGACTTAAGTACATTAATTGTGACAGTCGTTGTGATTGCGAAGGTCGCTGTGGTACTTCAAAGTTGATGCAATCTCGCGAGTAAAATCGGTTCATCGTAACATCGATCGATCAGTTGATGGATATTAGTAGCGATAAGGATTAACGGAATAACAGGAAGCGTGTATAATCACGAAAACTAATTACGGATAATTGGATGGGACGCAGGTAGATATTAGATGCGTGCTCGTAAGCGGTTTTTTTTTTTAGTGAACTCTCTCAAGGCGCGAGAGCGTATCTTCGGTGGGTGATAGTCCTACGAGAAGGATTACACGCCGCGCGCTCGTAAAACGTCATTAGAAAAATCGTTTTTATGCGTATATTGACATGTACGTGCGTGGTCGATACCGTAAAACGCGTGTGTAAGACGCATCGTATCGTAAAGCATTTTCAAGATTCCGCGATTTTCGCGGTTCGCACAACGCACTGCGTATATCCGGCAATTATTCCGATTACTCGTATAAAGAATACTCATATTTGAACGATCTCTGTAACGATAAAATATATCTTTAATAATGATAATCTTATGTTTGCTAATTATTGTACACTGATTAAATTTCTCTACTATTACATACAGAGAGTTGTCTTTAGTTTATATTTTAGGAATTAAATTATATTTCTCTTTGAAGATGTACTGTTGATATATGATTAAATTCAGCGTTTTAACATTGTTTCTCTATTTTACTAAAATATTCTAAAAATATTATAATACTGTAATTAGTAGTTATAAAATATTTTAAATTAAACTCTGAGAGAAAAATTCGTGTCTAATCCGAAATAGCAGTCAACACTTGACAGAATTAATGGCTCGTCGGAAGTCGAAAGAAAATAGCGCAGATTATCCAGGATGATAATCGGCTTAACCGATCGCGAGAGATGAATCTTTAAAACGAGCATCCGTTGTGATAGTCATTAACCTTTAGTTATCTTCTGTGGCAGTAAGGGCGCAGTAGCGTTTACGAGAAAAGATCGCATTGCGGAAAAGTGTAAAATCGCTGGTTAATTTTATAATTTGTAAGTGGGTCATGTAATATCAATATGAAATGTTAATGCGCAATATTACAATCAGATTGTAATATTAACGTAACTATGATAATTACATTTCATATCACATTTTATCATTCTTCAGAAATTCAAGACAAAACTTTATATTACTCATTATAACTAAATATTTTAAAGAAAATAAGGTATAGATCTAAAAAAAATCAGCTCGACAAATTTTCTTTCAATCTTACATTGTATTTAATAAAACTTTTTGTTAATTTCACTCGTTTGTTGTTTCACAATGTTATGCAATTCAAAGAATGAAATATATTTTTATTGCCAGTATATGTATGTACCTGGTTACAACAAGTTACAGCGCAGCGAGAATTGCGGTGTTTCGAGTTTCGAGATATACGAGGATTTAGTTTGAGAAAATCTCGTCTCTCTTCCTCCTCTCTTCTGTCGCATTTCTACCTCTCGCTGTCTCGTACCGCGAAAGGAGCTTCCCTCGTAAGGCGTTCTTCGCCGTCGGAATCTCAGAACGCAGAAAAAGCCGCGACGACGGACCGCGAAGACGTGCCAAGCTGTAATTGTTCCCCGATGTAATTGCCCGGTCTCGCACCGGTCCGGTCCATCCAGCAGCTCTACGCGTTTCTCGAGGAATCTGAAAATTCATATCCTATGTAATCGCGGAGTTTCCTCCGCGAGATTACCTAATATTTTATTCTGTCCGCACTTGTTTGCTAATCAACTGAGTTAGAACATGAATTGTCGAAAAATTCAAATATCAAACAGATCACAGTTTCTTTGGATCATAAAAAAATCCTTTGCCGAAGAGTCAAACTTTTTTTCGAACCGGTCTCTCTTAATTTCTCTGGATGAGAGAAGTGCGAGGACACTGACAAGCGCACGATCGAAACGCAAGATTGTCATGGAATAGTCTCGAGGGATGTGAAGTAAAATTACAGGAGATGGATAATCTGCGAGAGAAGAGATAACGCTGGAAAAGAAGGGGCCAAGATCGATACGTTTATGGAGAGATTCAAAGTCGAGGAATATAATTATGTGGTGAGTCAAGAAGCTCAAAGGCCGCGAAAAAGAGGGAGATAAAGGGAAACGATGGGACTGCGACAGAAAAGGGGGAAGAACGGGGGAAGGGATAAAACGGCCGGAGGTTTAGTCTTCGGTACGGCTGGAATCCGAAATGTTCGGAGGGCGCGTTATCTTCTTGCGTCGTTCCTCGACAGCACCACACGCGAATTCCATGATATCGTCGCGTGAGTGTTTTTAGCCTATGTATATGTACGTGCGTGTACACGTATAGGTGTAAACGAATAAGCTGCGCACGTGGGCGAGATGTCTTTGTATTTTCTACGAGTATAAAAAAAAGACTTAAAGAATTAAAGAAAAGTATTTGCATCCGTTTTTCTCATGAGTGCGAAATGTTTCGAACGTTCTCTCCGTATAATTTTCATCGACATATTTCGATTTATATTAATTGAAATATTTTTATTTAAAAATAAAATTAATCTACCTTTTTAGATTAATAATAGATTAAAATTCATTTTCTCAGTTTACTTACTTACTAAAAAACTCAAATTATTCTTTGCAAGAATAATTTTTGTAACCCGAATATTCAATGAGAATTCAAGAATCGAACAGTGTGAGTTTCAATAATTAATTGTCTCTTAGGGGAATGATAAAAAGTGCCGGGGCCTGTTTCGCGTCAGGTATCCCATGGGACCAGAGATTAGAGCTCCGGACCACTTTGGCTTTTTGTCCCTGTCCACGAGAAAGGGGCGAGAAATTGAAAAGTGGAGGCCTTAATTAAGAGCTCGGACTTGCAGTATTTGTCAATATTATCTGCGTGCGTTTACACTATCTTGAATTTCTAATATCACTAATTCAAGATTGATAAAAGCAATTATTTCAATAATATCGTATCCGTATTAAACTTAAGAATCTAAATTTGCAATTGTTAAATGCATATATCGTGTAATCGGAAAAATACAATCTCTCGAATTCGATCGATTCCCGGTGTACAACCGGGAGTTGCGGAAAAGGTGAAAGGGAAACGAGAACAAGAGGAAGAAAGAGAGAGAGAGAAGAAAAGAAGAAAGAGAAAGAGAGTGCTGGATCCCGTAGCGGTAACGAGTCGAGACGGCCCGAGAACATCGGCGGTGCCACTTCAAAGCGAGAATCCCGCGCAATCAGGCTCCCCCAGCCCTCCCGAGGCACGTTTGAAAAACCGAGCGCGAGGGCACCGTCGCGTCGTCCCCGCGCCTCTCGCGTGCCCTCTCGTCGCTTCGCGCAGCCTCGCGATCTCTAGAGCGACCGGAGCTACGAGAACGGAGATCGCCTCGCAATCGAGAAAGCAACCTCGGCGACATGCGACATCGACGCGGCCAAGCTACTTACCTATGCTTTCTCATTCCCTCTTTTCTCATCGTCCCCTTTTATAACTTATAAGAGCTACTAAAATTTTCAATACATGTTTATATACAATCACACCAATAGCTCACCAAATATTCAACGAACAATAAAATTCCTAATAAAGTTTGTACATTTTTGTGCTGCTAACGCTTAAACAATGCAGATCCTGTGACTTCATGTTTCTTGAGCCTAAGGATCTGAGACAACTTGAGAATGAGCAGTCTATGCAGCCTGGCGGAAAATACCGGGCTCGATCTGAAAAATTAATCTAAATAATCAGCGAGAAATTATAAAACTTTTAGATTTGGATAAATCTTGCAGCGATTATATAGAAAACAAAAATAGATGTTCTTAATAAAATATATTTGCTGTAAGAGACACCTAGATTAAATTAAACAGCTATGTAACAAATTTAATATTTGCTCGAAACATTCTTCCTCAATATTGAGACTACGAGATACATAATCTTTCTGAACTCGCGGTGCGCTAAAGCATCATTAGAAAAGACGTAGAAATGAATTAATTAGTCGGATCATACGGCTCGCACGCGCCAGTGGTACATTAATAAATTACTTTCCGTTCTCTCCGGTTCTCCTTCACATTTGCACTGCTCTGCGATAACTGTAAATGCGGAACGACGTCATTAGTGGCCACCGCGGTGCACAGGTCCGAGCTTTTTTTAATTGCTACTTTCGGTCACGTGTGTCTAGGAAAATGTCCGCCAAGACAGTTACGAGTAATTACACCCGTATAAAATATTACCGCTGTATTAAATGCGAAATGAGTGCTTGGATATAATTTAATGCATTTCTCTACCGTCGACGTAATAAATCCCCGCTTTAATACCCTTTTCTTTCCTCTCGTATAAAATCCTCTCTCTATCTAAGCTGCGCGATCCGCACACTTCGAATTAACGTAATCCTCGAAGGACCGCATCGTGAAACTTCCTGTTATTTTATGAATCGATATTTTTTTTTACGACGGCGAAAATTAAATTTTATGAGATGATTGATTCGATCGCTCGATAATCGAAGCCACCGAACGATGCGTTTTCTTGTAGATTATTTAATAATCGTATAGCTTATCAATAAGCTATCCTTTCTCAAGTGGTACCAGATGTGAACTCTTCTTCTTATAACAGTAAAAAGAAAAATATTAATTTATTAATTTAATAAAAAATAATAAAAATTATATTAAAAATCAATAAGTTATTTGCTATTTTGGCGAGACTTACTTGGACAAAGTAATTGAAATTGTAAAGCATTCTTAAACAATTATCCTATATATAAATCCTAATACATTTAAAGGCAAATTGTTGTTATTTTTTACATGTATTGCAGAGAAAAAAATAATGTCGACGTTTTAATTTAATTTTTTGTCATGAGCAATTCTGTCTTATTTGCATCGACACTCTTTGACGGGAACTGACGGAACGCGAACAGAAGCTGGAGAGGAAAGCTAGAAGCGAGCATCTATCGGTGTCAGAGAGCAATAAATACTTGGAACAGGACGATCCGTGCATGCGCGCGATAACGTCGCACGTCAGAGGACGATCCTGACCATCTCCGTCGTGTCGCTTACGAGAAGCGCAGATTACTCACGCCGATATGAATAGTTACTCGCGGTAATTGGTCGAGGCCTCGTTGCTCCGTCGAGATTTTCACCGCGCGCCGAGTCGGGTTTTGTTAAACACGCATCTGATTGCTTCATCCGCGCTATCTCCGCATCGGGCTTTTTTTCGCGAAACGGCTGCCGTAAAATGCAAATGCTCGAGCTGGTTAACGGTAAGGCTACGTGAGCAAGTATCGCCTTTTTTACGATTCACGCGAACAAATTAATTATGTCGGCCCCAGACGTAGCTGAGGATTACAGCTAGCAGATTATCGATTCTTGATTTTACTCCGTCCGTATGAATCTCCAAACTCGCGTAAATCAAGCTAGCGAGTCACGAGAAAACAAGTAACCTGTAATTTTTGGCGTGGTGAACAAATTGAAATACGTCTCACGGTGTGTGTGCGAATTAATTTATTGATAAATTCTTACCAATAAGCTCTTTACGGATACTTTCTTTTTAATAATCCGTGATGTTTTAACGGATCTCTGAAAATTTACAGAATATTCAATTTATCGAAATAAATGTTACATGTTATCTGTAATGGTAACGTCATTAAATAACGTTGATATCAATTATACATACATCAATTATACATACATTTATAACAATTATAATTGTATCATTTATATGTCAGCGCTTATGTCACACAATCACCGCAGGAGTAGTTAGAATTGCAAGACCTTGGATCTTTCGCGTTATGTCACGAAACGATGCTTGCAGGTGACAGCTTACAAGTAAGATATCATCAAAGCCAGAATAAAATAAAAAAATAAAAATCGTAATACGTTTGAGATTCGTGAAAAAACTGCAAAATATTTAACTTTTTGAAAGAAAAGATACTTGATCTCTAGATAGATCATCTAAAGACTGTTGGAATTAGTTAAACGCGCAATACATAACACACAAGTATTTTCAAAGGACATTATCAAGCTGTAAGAGCTACATAAATGGCACCTACCAATAGACGGAAATAACAACGACGAAGAAGTACATTATGTCATATAGCAAGCGACGAGATCTGCGATTTAGTTTCATCGTGAAAAATATTATACGAATCGTCGCAGAAGCGACATGCTATAATTGCACTATCGTTCAACTTGACGAGTTTTTGCGCGAGTTTCTGTCGCGAAAATTGCACAAACAAAAGGCGTGATGACAATCGGAAGTCGTATTATATCGTAACGTCGTATTATATATACATCGGCTTTTTCCGCTGGACACGTATGTTATGGATTATGGGATCTATATAAAAGCGAAGAATGTCTGTGCTGATCCAACCAGTATACGTTTGTGCATCAAAGCGCGCGAATCACGATGATTAAGCTATTCCTCATTACGTTGCTTTGCGTGGCGGTGGTAAGAAGTCGATAATAATTCATTTATAATCTCCGAATGGATTTACACCGCGGTGTAAATTACGCTCATTATATTAATATGTGGATATTATAAATTAAATATATAAAATCGCGTTTTTATAACAAGATTGAAGTTAAACTTTCCCAAGATACATAGCAAAATTGATTAAATATTTGATAAGTTTGTCGTATATTTTTTCTAATGCAATAAGAAGAAGAATGAACAGAGAGAAAGTGGATATAAAAACAAACTTTTCAGAGCTTTTTATATTGTAGAAAACCAAACTAATATAAAAAATATATTGTTTTAAACAATCCTTGTGCAAGTAATTCTTGCAGACATCCGAAACATTCGATTAATTTCACGAAATAATATCAATTGTTTAGAACCGTATAATTAGCGTTGTTAATATTTTGATATTATTTAATATGACTCTAATCTAATTATATTCACAATGAAACATTTAACTTTCTTTTCAGTTCGCTGATTCACCGGCTGACGAATTTAATAAAGTGAGTATGATTGAACGATCTGTAATTTTTCAGAATTATGTCACCAAAATTTGGCAAATTTAATTCGAATTTTCAATATGTGAATTATATATTTTTTTGCACTCTTATCGTATAATTCTTATAATAAGATAATTCTTACTTAAAGATGGCGCAGGCAGGAAAAGAAATGGTTGATGAGGCTATAATGGCTGGACAGGCTATAATGGGTCAAGGTAGTTCTTTAGTACGACGTGCAGCAGGTCCACCAGAGGGACAGGGACCACAGGGACAACCACCACAGGGACCTCCGAGACAACAACAGGGTAGTCAAGATTAGCAATAGATTCTGGTAGATATTTTTCAAATTGACAATTGCGAATCCTTAACGAATTCGTTAATAATATTCTTAATTTCTATAAAGTTAATATCTAAAGATTTAATTCTATAAATTATGTTTTTATTTCGTCGACAATAATCGTAATATCGATCATGTGAAATACGTTCAGTTGGTATAGAACGCGAATAATTACTTCATGTGATATCCTATAATAGGATAATGATATCCTATTTTTAATATTAAATTTTTCATGACAAACAAATTTAATGAAAAGAATTTAAAGAGTCAAATCGACTTTAAATGATTTATAAGTCGAGATGAAATTCTAAAAATCAACGTACGTACATAGAACAGTAGTATTGAGACATATTAGATGTCCACATATGTTAGAGCATAGAAATAAATTTATAATCTGTAATTTAACATAATTTTTTTCTCAATTTTTATTGGAATTTTGTATCATACGTCGATTTAAATTCTTTAAAATGAGCGTGACATTGAAGAGAAAATTGTACTAATTAACAAAGTGGTTAAATGATTGAAATTTGTAATTTTTATTTTAAAAAACGATATATTTTCTGATAGAGATTTTCTATGAATTTTATTGCAATATGTAAATAATTAAATTGATCAATTAATTTTTTCTGTCACCCTTAAAAATATCCACACGCCATAAGGATTAATTTTGCAAATTTATTTTGTAGGTCCCCTATTGAAAGCTGTCATGGCAAAATAGACGAGGATGATTAGATTTTATTCAGCACTCCGTCACGTATTTTACTAAATTATTCGCACAGCTGAGAAGAACCCCGATGATTTTAAAATAATAAAGCTTAATATTACATCGAGTTTTTCCATTGCAAATCGATCCCGTCCATATGTATTTCTCTATATCCTAATACTATTTCCTAAATAACTCATGAGTTTTTTTATTTTTCATGCTTTTCATGCATCAAGATATTTTCGTTATTAAAGCTTTTCCTTTTCTGGTTTCTCCAATAGGCTCCAGTTCACATTTTAAATAAATCGAATATCTTTCTATATTTTTTCAATGCATATTTTTGAATAAATAAAAATTCAGATTATTTTGTATATTTTATTGTCGCTAATACATAGTGGCATCGATCATAATACACCGTATATCACAATGAAGAATCACAAAGCACAATTAGTGAATACGTTATTGTTAATATCGCGATTGCCGTGCTCGCTCAATCCGACACTGACACGCTGTAAGGGATTTCACAATAAGGAGGCCGGGAAACAATTAATAAAGGCGTTTATTAAAATATTGGGCACGTCGGTGGTCGGCTGCCGCGCGAGATCTAAACTTGTGGCAAGCTCTGAGCAAGACTGACTGGAAAAATCGTTCGGCAATGCTTATATTAGCGATCAGATTCTTTTAACTTTTGCCGCCTCCGATTGTTGAGACTTCGGCGTTTCGTTTGATTCGCGTTCTATCGATGCCGCGTTCGGTCGGAAAAATATTCGCGACACCGGCGTTATATTCTTCCTCACCCTTTCCGAACCCGCCTCTTGTCCCGACTTCGGTAACATTTCTTCGCCTCTCCCGTGCGCTCTCTTGCCACCATTTGACGATGACGACGGAGAAAAAAATCTTATGATATTTTCCACATTTAGACTTTGAGTTGTAATATCTCTGCTCATAGGGTACGTACGAGAAAAGTAAAAATACTTTTCTCATACAAATTGACCCCGAGCTAACCATTGAGACTACTTAGAATTCAATCGGATCAGCCGTTATTGAGATCTGATAATACGATATCCTCTTTAAAGGGCATCGCGCGTCAATGAGGTCTGATCGGTCTCGCGCTGCCGCGCTGTTATTATACTTGACGCGAGACACTACTGTGCCTCTTGATGTATAATTTTATTTCTAATATTTTTGATATTTTTAACGTAATATAAGTTGAAGATTTTTTAATGAAAATAATGATCGGAATTTTAATTTAATTGAGAAATTATAATTGTTACGTTTATTTAAAATGTTTGCAAGCCTAAAATATATTAATCGATTACTTGAAGAATAACTCGAAAGACGAATGAACTAATTGTAAATATATATATATTTTATCTACAAGTTAATTGTAAATGTAATTTACGATTGTAATATTATAATTTTCTATTTTTTTTCAGACTGACATCAGCTCAATCGCTTCGAGAATCGTCCAATTATCGGTGAGTCCTATTTTTCTTTATTGCGAGATTTATACAGGGTATTTCTTAGATGAATTGCGCAATTGTTACAAAGAACGATGAACGTTATTTTAGGGTCGATGTTCTATTTTTTAAGAGCTTGCTACTAAGCCCACTCGAAAAATTTGCTCCACGATTTATCGAAAAGCATATAATGAGAAACTTAACGCGAGATATTCTGCGTACCTAACACTGGCTGTGCGTTTGCTCGCTTACGCGAGTGATAATTAAATAAGACGTTGAGACGTAAGAGAACTCTCGCGGCGCGCGACGCGGCCACGATTGAGAACCCGTCGCGGATTTTATTCAGCGATAAATACACGCGCGTGGTATCGCGCGCGACGATTCACGCGGGACTTGTGCGTTCGAACAAATCGAATGGCACTCGGCGCGCGATTATCCCTAATCGCCGATCCGTCGAGGCGTTCCATTCGCGTCGCCCGGGAGAGACTGGATGAAAGGAGGCGAGAGATTCGACTTGCGGATAATCGATGAGACGCGGCGTGAGTGACGTTGCCGCCGATGGCTTCTCGATCGCGCATCGCGAGAAGCATCGCGTCTCGTTGCGAAATGACGACGACGCATGACAATGACAACGACGACAACGACGACGGCGACGATGATGACGACGATGATGACGGTGACGAGGGGTAGACGAACACGGCGTCGACTATGAATATTATCGTCGGCTGTACGAGAATCTTCATTTACCCTCTTCTCTCCCCGCCCCCTCCCCCCTGCACGCGTCACTGAGGAGCGATTCCCCTTTTTTTACCTCGTTACGGGCGAATAAATCGGCGAGGTCGACGCCGAGGTCGGGTTCTACGATCGCCGATAGGAGGTCAGCTAACGCCGCTGATTCACTATTACCGCGCGGAATACGCGCGGACGTCGCTTCTGGGTGGTAATTAGCTCCAATCCTAGTAACGGCGTCGTATATCTCGCGGTAATTTTTACACTATGCGATTTCCCAAGCAGGACGCGTCCGCGTCGTGGCGGTCCCTCTGTTGCCCAGTTTTACGTTATCCAGATTTTATGCTCCTTTCCTCCCCTTGTCCCCCGCCGACGACGCGTGTCCCCTTCGTGCGAGCGTAGTCTTTGATTTAAAAGGGGGGAATTTTACGTACACACGCGCGTGTTATCGTCTCCGTTTTTTTTTTCCGGCGTTTCTTCGAGAAAATGTGCACGTAAAATGATGGGAACATAGTTTATTCTGCCATAAACATGCATAAATTTAACGCACATAGCTGTACCTTTATTTAAATCGGTCAAACTACAAGATATAATTTATGTAAACTTATCGAATTTTATGATCGATCAAATTTATTGTTTTCCATAATCTGACTTACCTAGATTTTATAAAATAAGTACTTGTTAATCTCATTTTAAAAGAATTTTCATCGATGAGTCAATAATAAATTTACAAAGTCTTCGTCAGACTTCCAGATGTGAAACGAGGAAATTATATTCTGGGGAATGGGTCGTGTGGGAACACTAAGATTCTTACCGGATCTTCGCGCGTAAAAAATTGAGAGGAGAGGAAGGAACTCCTTCGACGAAACGTGGGAGGAGTCGCGTGAGGACGAAAAGGAAGCTTCCCGATGAGGATGTTAGAAAAAGAAAGTAAAAAACGGGAGGGCCGATCCATGTGCTGTTCAAGTAACAGGTGTCTAATTGTTATTTGTCAATCTTCGAATATTAAGACTTCAAGTTCCTCCCTTCGATCGTTTCACAGACCGATCCTGCCGTTACTAAGCGATAAAGAAAGTGTACATCCTATCGGATCTACCGATCCTTCCGCTTTTTTACCTACGTTTTTTATAAAGGAAATCCAAAAATCGATTTCACTAATATCGATTAACTATAAATGTCATGATATCTGATTTTTCTATCAATATTATAATTGGTGTAAATCTATGAATAAATAGGTGATAAATCGAATTGTAATAATTATTTAATTAAAATCAATATTATTGTACAGTTTTAATTGAAAAATCTGCTCTTAACTTTTTACCGTCAAATTTTCATTAGTTTTCTGCTCATTTAACATTTCATTTTTATAGTGTTATTATAGATTATAGATTGCTGAAAAAATTAATTTTATATATTTTATTTAATCCTTGCATGGCTAGAATTGCAAATCGCGTAACTCTAATATATATATATAAATATTTCAAGAAGAATCTCTTTCTCTCTCGGGAAACATATTTTAATATCTCTTAGATATTAAATCTTAAGAGTCTTAATCGTTGGACAAACGCAGTCTAGGCGACTGCGAGATTGTTTAATTTTCACCGCAATAGCGATTCGATTCGTGCACTATCACGACGCGCGATTGGCGGCATTGCTCGTCCGCGTGCTCGTGATTGGGATGACTTGGCTGGAAAGTGTCTTTCAGCGTTTCGTTTCCATCTCTTCTTTCTTCCTTTTCCCGCGGAAGAAAGCCATCGCGCGCGCGCGCGCGCGCGATGCCATTCGGTAGCTTCGCCGGCGCATTGTGAGCGTGTCGGAGGAATACCATCGGCGAGTTCGGTCGCACGTATAATGCACTTCCTACTTCCACAAACGACAATGGAAACGGGCAGCCTTAGGTGTTGCAACCCTCCTCCCTCTCCCTCCCGTCCGCGGCACGAAATTGGTGTGACTGTCGGCCGATCTCGATGACTTGAATACGCTACCGTGCATTGTGTGTCTTCTTCCGAATTCTCTCTCGGTGAATTTCCCGTGGGGAAATTAGGGAACCGTAGAGGACCACCTAGAGGAATGAATCGCTGAGAAAGTCGGGAAATAATTATTTTCGGCAAGATAATGGAACAGGACAGGACAATGGACGAATCATTTCGTGAATTCTATAGTATTGAAAAGTTGATTGATAGTTAAAAATTTCAGCGTTTCTACGATTTGCAGCATCAATTGTCCTTTAGAATCACACGTGCTAGGCTTTAAACAAATCTCTCTTTCTCTCTTACCTCATAGATGTAATCTAGGAAAAAATATAATATTTAAAACTGAGACTTACGCATACTATAACTGCGAGAATATAAAATAATAATAATGTTGAAATAAAAATCATAATTATACAATAATACTTGTAGCGTGTATTAACTTTGTAAGTCGACTAAATTCGTTTAAGAATATACGTTGATCGCGTCGGATCGATCTTCATCTCGCTGTTCGTCATTTCGTGGCGTATCGAATCGAATGACTGCTTTCTTTTGAGGCCACGACAGAGATATGGCTCTCAGGAAAAGTGACGGCGTTATTGAATCACCACGGATGATTTTTGTGCACCCCGTCACGGAATTATGAATCGCGCCATTCGACACCTAATTTCGTGCATCCGCACAATGGGCGTTAACGAACCATTGTTCTTAATTTACTATCCCACGGCTTCTTTTTATCGTCGCACGTTTATGGCGGTCGTTCTCCCGCGGGCGGTTGCTTTATCACGTGTGATTCCAAACGGGCAAGCATCTCTCAGGACAGGCGAAAACGATCGATGAACGTCTGTTGTTTTTTTGTTCTCGTAAACTCATTTCGATTCAGTTTTTCGATATACGCGGATAGTATCTTATATTGGACGAAATTTCATCCAGTTGGATTTTCCGTCAAATCTTTTCCCTTTCGCAATTTGTTTTGTTATCGAAATAATTATTTTAATTTTATTATCTAATTTTATTTTAAATCAATATATCTGGAACAAAATCAATTACATTTCTTCGTAGATGTTAACTTTTAGTATTAAAGTATTGAAAGATTTATTTGTACGGTATACAATCTGTCTCGATGAGAAGAACATGATTACATATAGCCAGTTCAATCTTTTTGAAACATCCTGTAGATTGTATTTTCAATCTACGATCAACTTCAAAATTTCCATCATCGGGAGATGTTCGAAATTTTTCGCGTGCACATCCGTGTACTTTGTCACGCCAGCATTTTGCGAGGTTCCGAGGGGTCAATGCTGTACCGTTGCCGAGTTTATTGACAGATCTCTTAGCCGATGTATACATGTCGTGCTGTTGTCAATGCGTCTCCATAAATCACAGCACGGCGATCGGGGACAAAGACTTCGTATAGACAGTTAATCGAACGGGCGAAAAGCTCATCGTAGGATCGAGGGATTTTTAATAAGTTATAAATTAAAATTTTTCTCTCATCTCTCTAGACTGCTATTTCCTTATAGACAATCAATGCACACGATTGCCGACGACTCCTATACGTGTTATATTGACGGGGTTGTTATCTAGGAACCGTTCATAAATCCATCGTGTGAAAAATGACTTTAAATCAGACAAACAGATGTAAGGTAGACGTTTCATGGCATCTTGAGAATAATTTAATAAATCCATAGTGATCGAAAGACTTGGAGATATAAAATACAAAGGAACAAATTATTATATCACTTCTTGATAAGATAGCAATACAATCGTATTAGATGTATGTTATTTTTTGCATGTTATTATACTCTTTATATTAAAAAGAATTGTACAATTTTATATGATTAATCCTTTTGCAGTGAAAGGTTGCAAGATGATACATTATTAATTATATCGGCGTTGCGAAAATTAAATACATTATAGAAGGTTGTTGCGCACACGTGCTCTTCTGATTATATTCGGGCTCGTAGCACGGGTCAAATTTATATAGAAAAGAACTTTCTTTTTAATGAAAACGATCGATACCTGGATGAAGGCGAGAACAGCGGCGATCTAGAGTGATCCCCTCCGTCCATTCTTCCGCCGTTTTCAAATCTTACGGGCGCATTGTGACTTAATTCGCCTTCCTTGCCACGGCCGCGATGGGTGGTCGAATAAAGATTTCTCCTAAATTTCTCACGAGGGCACACCCCGTTGAGAGAAGTCACGGTGTGAGAAAATCACAAAGAAAAACGCCTCGATCCGCCATGTAATTTATATAAAACTGATGCCGCGGATTATGGCTATGTAAGATTTTATATTTACTCGGTTACAAAATATGTGTAATATATATCTTATAAAATTAATATCAGATTTCAATTTGCGCGTTACATTTAGATAACAATTATTATAATAAATATAATAAATATTAATTAAATTTTTAACACTTATGGTACTATATCATAAATTTATCGTAACTAATTACTTAATCCAATTACTACAATATTTTTATTTTTTAAACTTTCTGGCGATAAAAAATCTGCGATTCAATACTCTGGCTGAAAAAGATTGGTTTCAAATTTATTTAGAAAAATGTTCTAAAAAAATCAATTATTCCTCTGCACTTAAGGAAATTTTTCCTCTAAAACAATTTATCGTAAATCGAGAGAGAGAGAGAGAGAGAGAGGGGGGGAGGGGGAGAGATTGGCTATGCTTAATCTAGATTCACGATCATCTCTTAAATCTTGTAAACAATTAACTGTTGTAACGTTATCGTAATTACAGGGCTGATTACTAATTGCGCAGTGTGCGCCTGTACAAAAGTGAAAACGAGAAGGCGTGCCAGGCTCGTAAATTACTCAAAATATTCGATAAAACCTGAGGCTCCTTCAACGGTCGGTCATCACATACCGTTTTATAACTTTATCCTATCGCGAATTACACCCATTGAGATTCCGAAAAGATAGTAATTTCCACGAGTTCATTGCATGATGCGTGTTTACGCAGTAAAAATATACTGTAATTACACATAAATGTAATTATCACGCTTTCACATACAGTATTCTTTTTAATTTTATGTTTCTAAAATTATTTGTTTATTTGATAATTTATTCTATCACGTTACGAAAAAATATTAAAATAATATAGAGAAAATAAAAAATAAATTAAATTGAATAATTAAGTTATATTTAACGTATAATATATCTTTTGTGGACATCGTGAATAGTTGACTTTATCGTTCAAAGATTTTTAGAAAATTGCACTTTATTCGTATGTGAATTATCGACACGTCAAGCCGAAGTAAAAGTTATTTTTACGTACGCGTCTCTCCGTTATGGTCAGCGACCTGTTCCTTTATCATTTGCATAATCACTCAAGAGAGATCGTAGCCATATCGAGGATGTGTAAGCGCTGTGACAACATTCGTCACGAAAATATAGCTATAACGGCGGACATCCAAGTAATTAGCTGAAATTTACGATAGTGATTAATCAATCTTTTTTTTTTAAGACGACACGTTCGGTACCTTTTTTATCTCAAACAGGATTCTTTCGGTAGTTTCTTATTTCGGCAGTTTCCAAGTAATCGATACATGAAATAAAGATTGACGAATTAGCTCGCAGTATATTTTACACAAAAAGATATACTTAATGTCTGTTGGTGCAAACAGTGACGAATAAAAAAAAAAGAGCGATTAGGAAGTTACTCTTGGCATATTGTGGCTTTTATCTTCTCTGTGCTGTTAAAAAAAAGGCTTTTTACGATAACAATTTGTCGCGCGTCGTATCTTATTCATGTGCTCTATCTTGATAGACGAAATAATCTCCATTCACCTCTCGCTTTTGCTCTACGCTCCGTCAAGTTTAGTAAAGTCATTGCAATATATTGGCGAATATTGATACTTCAAAGCGCGACTCTGAACGATCCTTCGAATCGTCGATGGCGAATAACGTTCGATCATTACATGACACATCTCTCGCGTCATCCGAAGCAGGCAAAGTTAGATCGCGGTTCCGTATCGAATGGTCATTATGTTACCACGACGAAGGGTGGATCGCGTGAGAGCCGGCAACAAAACGCCTTTCCCGATCGCGCCTTTATCGGATCGCGGTCCGGTACCCCTGTATCTCTCTCTCCACGTGGGTGGCGTGCTGTAGCATATTACACGGGCCTTTAGGACAGTTTAGATGGCCCTGTATCGGCGCGCCGTTAGACAATAGCAAATTCTCCGCCCGGAAAAAAGTATCCTTTCAAGCCGCGCGAACACCTACCAGGATCTTTAATAACGAACTCGATGCACTGGCATCGCCGTCGTCTCTCTCTCTCCTTCTCTCTTCTTCTTTCTCGTCGTGCTTTCGCGTGAAACGTCTTCATCTCCCGGCGCCGAGCTCTGCTCCCTTTTCTTCTCTTAATCTCTTCTCCCCCATCT
This sequence comes from Tetramorium simillimum, assembly GCA_011636635.1. Lineage (NCBI taxonomy): Eukaryota > Metazoa > Arthropoda > Insecta > Hymenoptera > Formicidae > Tetramorium > Tetramorium simillimum. The sequence continues at coordinate 18,901 of VBVQ01000792.1, read as the reverse complement.
ACTGTAGTCGCCACGTCGATTTCGATTGTAGACCGCGCGATGACTCGCATCTCCGACGAGATGCGACACGGCAGATGCGCCGCCGATTTAACTTCCTGATCTTTTCGTCCCTGAGAAAAACGCCACGATTCGTCCCGGAGTGACGCAAATTTAGAATTTGTAAAGAGAAACAATAATGCCACTTGATATTCCATTGCAGGTATTCTGCAGTTTGCTTCTCATTACACTAGGCGTATCTCGAATTCCCTCGAGTATCACGTTCAGATGTAAACTCACAGCCCTCGCAGCCCTCGGCTTCGGATTTCGCGACGCAAAACACTCACGCGTGTCTCTTTGCACGCACGTGGCGTTGCTCGAGTGATACCCGCAGTCACTGACTTCTTTGAGAGGAGAGAGGTATCGCCCGTGTCATTTCGGCGTAATCTTCGCCGCGTTCGAAACACGGCGAGTTCAAAGTCAGATGCGAAGCTGTTGAGAATTAACGAGCGGCACCGAGCAATTGCCGTCGGACGTCTCCCGATTCCTTTCTCCTCCGAACCGATTGCCGGGGAATCGTTCCGTTCTCATACTGTGTCGGATAATCAGCCGACCGGGGGACAACGGAGGAATCGGAAGAAGCCGCCACCGGAGTCCGGTTTACCCCGCTGTCCGGTCCTATAGCGTGTAATCAGTGTCCTTTCTTCTTCACGCATTTTCGCGCTATGGTACCCTGTACTTTAAAAGGAACAACACATTGTATCTGCCACGCGGACGGCCCGAACGAAATCTCGTCTTACGTCGATATGTTCGATTTTTGCGGAAGTCGTCACCGACATTATATACATACACACTTGCTGAAAGTACGCGTGTATATCTACCAGGGCCGAATAATGCAAACGGTGATTTGGAAAGCTATAGTAAGCATTTGATTATTTTTTTTTTACTGAGAACGTAGTTCTCCTCTTTGATAAAGCTGGATTGACATTGCGTTTTATCCTGCAATTAATCTTCTAAAATTAATGTTTATGCTCTGTTGTTCATGTTACATATGCCATGTATACGTATACATATATTGCCAAAATTTTTAATTTAATTTAATTATATGTATATGTGTGTATGTGTATGTTATTGTATATGTATGTACATCTTAATTACCTTTTTTTGCATGTTTTTTTAATATGTTGATTATTTTTTAATCGGAAATTTTTGCTCAAATTACAATTATTTATATCATGCTGTTTCATTTAATTGAAAGCTCTTAATTAATAAATATATTTATTATATATTATAAAATTTATTATTTCGTAATCGTTAAGTTAAATGATTATTTTTCAAACGATTTTTTTCAAACAATTTTAAATTACTAAGAAAACAAAATTTACATTGCGTGATACAAATACCAAGTCCAAGTCATGAGAGCAAATTTAAAAAATTCGTAATAATGAGGTGTGAAAGTAAATGTACGGCCCTGGACGATTACCGGTTTCATCTCGACAATTCGTGATTCGAAGATGTGATGGGGAGAAAGGAAGGAAGAGAGCGAGTACGGTCGCACGCGTATTTTAGCTACGGACGACAATGTCGCGTTGCGTGCCACGCGAGATGCATGCATGGTGCATGTGTGTGCGCGGGGGGTTTCCAAGTACGCCAAATTATGTTATTGTAACAAGAGGAAGATGTAAGACTCAACGGCGACGGTATCGGCGTTTTTGGAACTTGATCCTCGAAATACACATCTCCTGTTTCGCGACCTGGAAACCTGTTTGCGTACAAAACATCACGCAATTAATTTTTAAATGTCCTTTCGCAATAAAAGATGAACTTATTCAGACGATTGTTTTCAGGCATGGTCTCGCGATGAAAAATTTGAATTGAGATATCACGAAGACTCATATCTAGCTATCATTATCAAAATTGATATTTTAAAACACTGTATTTAGTCCATTCCACTCTTTAAATAAGTGACTCATTTATCTTTTAGTTGCATTCTTTTATCGCAAGATCTCCAGTCGGTTGCTTTGTTTTTTAAGAATTATTAGCTATATGTTTTATTTTTGTTTATTGAATATCCTGTTGTTACTAAAAATAGGTATATTGACAATAACGTAAAAATTAATATTCTCAAAAGTTATAATTTCGCGTATCCTCCCTTTTTTTACGTTCTCAGTTCCAGCTTCAACAACGGCAACATTGTGTTGGCACGACATTGTGTTCACGTGCATCCCTGAATAAAGATCCGGTGAAACAAAGACGGCTACGTGCGTTTCCGTTTACGCAACATCCTTCCGGTACCGTTCTCGTTATACGTTTCGGGCTGGAAGTGGACCGCAAACGCTCGAGTTTGTCGCACGATGCCAGAAACCTCCCTCCTTTCAGAGACCGGAGGTTCGCTTACAATAGCAAGAAAGAAAAAGAAAACGTAACAGTATTACGTGATAATTAACCCTTTCGTCGCAAAGTGTCGGACCGGAAAATATTTGCAGTTGCATATTGGCTATTTATAAAAGAAAAGAGAGAGTATGTTCACATCATGTCTTTATGTTTTAATTTTTGTATTTAATTAAATTTCTTATCATTATATATTTTAGAAAAATGTAAATACTTTTCTTCGAAAATGCGAAATTTTTTAGACATTTTAAACGTTGGTTAAATTAATTAATATCTTAATTCATATATATTATAATTCAAGATGGTCCGCGTAGAGCGGAATAGAGATGAACCGGAAACAACTGTATCGATAGTCGATCGGCTTTCATTACGAAGTAAGACTGGCGACGTGTAGTACCGCAAGGAAACATCCGTTCTGTAATACTTGGCCGGATGTCCGGTGGTTTTCTGCCGAACAGTGCGGTATTTGTAACAAAGTAGAAAAGGATCCTTGCAAGTTTCTTTCGTAATATGCGCGTTTGTGCTTCTGTTGGTATTTTTTTTTCCTTTCTCGACGAAGGTTTACGAAAGGTTTATGAAAATTGCACTTTTTTCCGCAAAAAAGGATAACGAAAAGGAAAGATATGAGATACATCACATTAACGTTTACGCATTGAGGCAGAAAGCGTTAAAGCCTATTAAAATAACGGATGTAATTTAATTTAATTTGGCAAAATATATTTAATTGTAATATAATTTAAATCTCAATTTCTAACTATTTCATTTCTGTTTACTTGTTTTCGCGCATGTTCAGTTGACGTTTAAGTGTAAAATGAATGTCAAAGCGTCCGTGAGAAAACCGGTGGCCTTTACTGGCACCTGATATACCGAGGGCCGCAAAAATGTGTACTTAGTTTCGCATGCATCTCCGAAGTCGAGATTAATTCCCCGCCGCCGAGTCGCGTCTAAGTTGCTGCGACCCGAAAGAGCGTTTAAACCATTTAGAGACGCGCTTCATTGGGAAATCCGACAATTACTAATTCGCCGGTCGCTCGGCCGCGAGAAATCGCGATAAATCTCGTATTATCCTCGGTCCATCGCCCGGCATGAATGCGCCCGGAGCGCGCGCGTGCTCGCGCAACACGCGGGCGTGAATTCACGCACGCGTTTACGTGCACGTGCACGCGCACGACGCCGGTCCGGGATTCACGCGGAAATGCTTAACTTATGAACCTCTCGCGAGTCACGCGGGGGGGGGGGAGAGGGGAACGATTGAATAGAAACGTCTCTCCGGATCCAGCTACATGCGGATCCGCGGATTGGATCCTCGCCGCGTTTCCTGGATCATTGCCAAGGTGAAATCATCGGTACGTCACATAGCGGCCGCGCAGCGGCGGCCGATGATTAATGATCATTCGACGGCGAGCGGATCGGCGCTCGCGCTAAGAGACGCACTTCCTCTCGCGCGATCGGACCGGGCTCTTCCTCACGTCGTCGGTTAGCTACCGGATCGTTACGACACCGTGAATCTCGGTCCATTAACTTTTGCGTGTTTTACGATGAACCGAAAATACTTTTTCAAATTACCAGCCACGTCGTCGGAAGAATTCTTTCTTTATTGGTTCGTCTGTTTTTTTGCTATTAATATTAAGCATTATTCAATAAATTAGCTGCTATTATTTTTCAACGTGCTTCTTCAACGAGTCCCATAGAATTCACACGTCACGGATAAAAAAAGGTCTCGGCGATGTATGCACGCGTTACTACGAATGAAGCGGGACTGTACGAGTAAAAAATTCGCGTTATACAATTACCATAATTATGTCGATCGACCGTCGTTTAATTTGTAGCCGCGTGTGCGTGGAAATATCAGGTGGAATAATTAATGGTGCGATTTGCGTCGATCTAAGTTGAAAGAATGAATCGCGATAAAGTTGCTATAAATTAAAGTATAATTGCGCCGAGACTAACGGACAGCATAAAAAGAATATTTCGCTACGAAAAAATTATGAAAGCGATCTACAACGGTTCAACTCCGCTGAACCACTTCAAAGATGATAAAGCCAAGATGAGACAATGTCGAGTGGTAAAAAGTAATGCAATAAATTATCGCCGTTTCTTACAAATGACTTGACAATAAAATAAACGCTCTGAGCATCAATGCCGCTAAAATGAGGATAAGATACTTAATGTCGGGCCATTTGCCGGAATTGATTGGGAGCTGGAAAGGATTAACGGCGAATCTCGCCGAGCGATTGTGTTGCGAGCGCGAGCGCTCCTCGACACGCGAGTCCACCTCGCGCTTATTACGATCTAGATCCTAGTTCGGTCGCGTATACTTGGCTCTCGGGACTCTTCAGGAGCCGTCGTTCGCGGCAGAGGTCAGTCGTTAACGCGTCACAAAAAGATGGACGAGCCGCTGCCGGTGTCCGCGGGCGCACAATGGCATATTAATGGCTGTCGGTAGCGGTGATAAATTCCTAGGTTGAACCCGCTCTCTATCTCTTTTCCTCTCTTTCTTCCTCTTTCTTCCTCTGCCTCGTTCTGGATGCAAAAGCAGCCTCCTCTTTTCTCTCTCTTTCTCTCTCTCTCTTTTATCTCCTTCCGTTCCCCTGTTCCCTCGAGGACGGGGATGAGGGTTCGGTGACAATGAGCACGAATAACTCAACGCGTGATAAAAGGACGAAAGAGAGAGAGAGAAAGAGGAGAGTTATGCGCGCACAGGTGAAACGAGGGAAGGAGAAAGAGAGCGCGAGACAGGAAGAGAAATGCTCGCTACGGTTAATTGCCTTTCCGAGATGTCCGGTTAAAGATCGGCGCTAGTTAACCCGCCTTATTGCTCCCCGTCCGCCTTCTTCCCTGTCGCGAGAGGCATTATCTTCCTCGGGTTGTCAGATAGCGCCTGATGCGTCCGCTATGGCCCGTCATTCTTCGCATGCACGCGCGTGCGAGACGCGAGATGGGACGGATAACGCGCTCCCGAGTCCGTGGGATTTTGGATTACGCGAAATAACAATGAAAATAATGATGTCGATGCTGCATATTTACAGACTCTTAGTTGAGTTACAATGAAATAATTTTGCAAATTATTATCGTTACGACGTGATAAAGATGTAACGATTTATTTACAATTCGAATTATCCAGGTTCTAAATAATCCACTAAATTATCCCTTTCATTTTATACTATGTTGAATAGACGATTGAAATGACTGAAAAAGCACAACTCTCGATTCGTAATTCGTGAATCATCAACGAGCAACAATGTAATGAGCGGCAAGAAGCTTACAAGCGGTATAGTATTTAACGCGCGTACCGATTGATGCCGCAGATACGTCAACGCGTTATAACTTTCGGACGTGCAACTTTGGTGTAATTAACAGATTGGACGATAAGTCTGGGCCTGTCAGAGACTGAATGAATTACGCGGGAAAGGGGAATGGAAAATTGTAAATATTACGCGAGAGCGTTTAAGAAACGTTGCGTACACACGGGGAAAGGTCACCGAGCAAGTCACGAGCCACATTTTATGTTAGTTGATTAAAGATGCGAAAGAAGATACGAGTACTGATATGGCAAAATCTTCCTACGCGACTGTCAGAATTATTTCCGGCTTTAAAACGTTGATAAAATTATTTGTTCTTTGTAAATGTAATACCTTGAGGCTTCTTCACACATTTCCATCTTGAAATTCTCTTTTCTTTACGGTTATGATAGGTTTCAGAATCTTATAGATCAGAATCTTGGACTGAAATGAGGGAGAGAGAGAGAGAGAGAGAGACTGCCATTAAGTTGTTTACGTTGCATTATTTGCCAATTAAATCAGCGTCTAGTGCAACGACACCATGACGTCGGGCTCGCTGGCACGAAGTCGGCCGCTTTAACCGAAACTCCTCTATCATCTTCCTCTTTTTTCCGTGGAAGTCCCCCGAAGCGCGTAGACGCGCTCGAAAAGCGCCGGTTAAAAGGGCGCGCATTTCCGGCGGGCCCTTTTAACCCGTGTCCGCTGCGCGTCCCCGGGGTGCTCCGCACGACGCGGCGCGGCGCGGCGGCGGGGACGCCTTCCTCGGGACGTTTTATGTCTTCGTGATAGCTCACGGCCGTTTATTAGAAAAGGTTTACCCGGCGTGTGCGCCTTCCTCGAGGCGGAACGAAGTGACCGTGCCTTGGATCGATTCCCAGGTTTTTGACCGCTCTAGGAATTCGACCGGGCCCTTAAAAACTCGCCCTCCCCCCCCCCACCTCGCTCTCCCACCGATCGCTTACGACGTCGATTTACGTGTTTCGGAACGCGAAAAAGCGTCATCTCTTCCTGAAGCGCCAGTACGTTACGCGCCGTGCATTCCTTCTTGTTAATAATGGTGAACCTCTGTATTTCCGAAGAGAGTCCCGAGATGCAACAAGTAGGATTTCTTCTGATTGTATCACAAATTTTGCTCATGTATATTTAGAAATATCTATACTTTAAAGTGATAACAACGATCCATTTTAGTTTCACGTCAATTCTTCGTCTCGTACAACGAAAATGCACGACAATCGTTATTTATTTTATGATTAATTCACGTGAATACTCCTAATTATGTTCAGTAATTATGCGGTGCTTAAAGAATGCGTGTTAAACTGTCTGTTGAATTTTAACGACGAAATATACGGCGGCATATCGGATTCGCGATAAAGAAAATAAAAGTGCGGTCGTACGTAGATTCCCTTCTCGGTATCCGTGAGTAATACGTTTTCTAATGGCTGTATTCATACGCGTGACGTACTCGTTAATCAAATGCGAACTAATGCATTTAGAATCATTGCTGCGAGCGGACACTGCACCGCGCGGAAACGTCGCGCGCCATTAACTGTGAATCGCTCGCGGAGCGAAAAAAAGATACGGCGCGGTTCGTAGATTAAATAAATAAATCAGCGAGAAAACAGCGCGGTTGAGTCTAAATCCGGGCAAAATAACGCGAAGCGTCAGAATGATATATCACGCCGGTTATAACGGCTCAAACGGATAGAGTTATCAAATGCCGTTGATTGAATAAATCTCAACTTTCATACGGCAAGTTATCCGTGTTTCTTTCGCACGTTCGTCGAGACACTGAATTTCTGTAATATACAAGCTACCAAGCAGTTTGGATGTTTGTAAGATATACCTAGAGATAAGAGAGAATTTATCAATTTCTCTCACAATATTTTATAGAACAAATTACTTAAATGTTGTTTAATTTAATTGCATGAGTTTGATGAATCACGCGCAATCAATTATCAATTGTATGATTGATTCTTGAGAATAGATCGCAGATCGAGTAGAGGTTTCGATTCTATCGACTCGTTTAGATTTGGCGTGACACATATCGATACAAACCGGCGAACACACACACACACACACACACACACATATGATGTCACTTGCCATTTCACAAGACATCTGGCAAGAAGCATTGACGCATTCGTTTTGGACCACCTCTCTCGCGCTGTTTTCGCGCCGTGACTTTCTTCCCCGAAAACGTCTCGCCGGATCCGAAAAGACAATCCATCGCGAGTCCCTACGGTTCCCCTTCTCCTTCCCCTCCTCCTCTTCCTCCTCCTCCTCCTCCTCCTCCGTGCGTTTTATTTTACGGCGCTCAGTGTAAATTGCCGAAGGATTGGAAGCAGCACGGGCAGCCCTGCGTGCTGCGCGCCTTCGGGCGATGAATTATTATTGTCTCGTGCCTCACGCAGCCGCGGCCTCACGTTATGCGGCCTCTCCTCTCGAGGGTCCGGCCTCGAAAAGCCCAAATAGCGAAAAATAATATCGCTGCGGATGGTGAGGGAGAAAATAACAGGATAGGTGGTGATGCTGGTCGCTGCAACGGCGACGGCGACGGCGGCGCGGCGCGGCGCGGCGCGGCGGCGACGACGGTGGTGTTCGTTGAGTTATAGAGTATAGATACTGCTCTCGCGTAAAGAGTTACAGCGTCAGCATTAACGCCCGATATGTGTTGTATCCCTTGTTGTATCTCGCGATCGTGATCCAGAAACGCTGCACCGATTGTTCCAGTACCGGTTATCCTTAGCGTCGATTATTTGTATTTTCGACATTTTCAAGGTTTTAATCTTCCGCGACGATTGTCAGTGCATCGATTCATCTTCTCTCTCTCTCTCTCTCTCTCTTTTCGAATTTTTGTTAAAGTTGCGTACGTGTTCGAGCAGACAGAACCGCGTATTTCTGAACAATAAAGTCATTTTTAAAATTATCGGGTCATCCCATAAGTAATGCGATATAAAAAGGAGCTTGATTTAATTCTTTAGCTTAAATCCAAAAGACTTTTATTGTCAGTGAATTGAAAATTTAAGATGGGAAGAAGTTGTAAATAATAATGAAAAATATACATTTTTTTTTTAATAAAAATGTTAAATCTTTTGTTTCATTTCAAAAATATTAAAAAAATACAATATTTATAGGATGACCCATATATTGAATTTACATTGTATAGAAGTGTGGTTCAACTCGATTAAGTTTAGCTTTGAAAACTAACATTGAAAATTTTTCATATTAGATAGCAAAATGATGTAGAAGAGAAAGCGATCATTATATTTCTTTATGGTAGTAAGTTTTCTCTCTTGATAGCAGTGCCAAACGATGCAACCAATATTATTCGCGAGCTTAAGAGAGAAGCAAGAAGACATAAATTATGTAAATGTGTGTTTCCAGCACGGCCTCTCTCGATCGCGTTCCCTCGATCGCGTTTCGCGATATCGATTCGTCCGTGATTGTTTCACGCTGGCCGCAATTACGCGAGCGCGGTGTCGCCCGGGGTTTCGATTTCATGAAGACGTATTCGCGAACGCGGTCCCAGCACCCACGTGCAAGCGCGCGTGTGCGTCCGCTCGCAACAATACGTCAGCGTGCACCCACATTCATTGTACGCGGGGCAAGGCGATTTCTCATTGTAGGTGGAGGTACGGTACGAGTTATTGACTCGTTTGATCCTGGGTTACGCCCCGACCTACCTTAACTCTAACTTACTATCTTGCTGCGAGAGTACTCTCGTCCCTCGCTCGAATCTCCATGATCGCGCGGATCAAGTAACAATCCCTGAGAATCTGTCTGTCTGCCCGCGAAGGAGTTGTTTGCAAATTTGAATTAACATCGGCAGAGAACAGGAAATTCGAATTGATTATACCGAGTTTTACCAATAGCATATGCAATCCTCGTAAGATAGAATAATGAAAAAGTAATGTAACATTGCGTCAATATTTTTCTCATTAAAAATTTTGAATTTTAATTACTGTTCTTTAAAACGTAAGAAAAATAAAAAAACGATTCTGAAATAAATTTTCGATTAAATTTAGGAACTCGTCGTCGAAAAATACGTTGCTCTGCAACACTTTGTATACGGCGGCAGCGGATTACCGTGACGATCGTTTGCATCGTCGTCAATTCGATCGTCACGGCAACGATAAGGGTCGTGCGTGGCTGCCGGGTGCTATTTAACAATGAACTCGATAAGTTGGCGAACTCGCCTACCGCGGACGCCGTTTCGCCGTTTCGCCGATCGGCGATATAAATCGCTGGCTTCGTTAGTGAAATCAGCGCCACGGGACCGCCGGCAGTTTAAATGCACGCCGTGAATGAAAGAATGATGGCGCTACGCTAAGCGCGGAGAGAAAGGGTAGCCGGGGAGGGTCCGAAAGAGAAATGGACCAGGCTTGGCTGAAGGCGTTGTGCGATGTATCTTTATACCTCGATCGTTTCGATAGCCCACGCTGATCTCTCGCTTTCCGTCGCAAAGGAGCAGCAGCGCGGATCTTTATAAACTCCATAAGTTACAATTGCCCGTTGCTAATAGTCGCAAACTCGTACTCGTTACACAGGGTAGTTGACTATTCGCTGCGAGGTGTTCGGACTAAGAATCTTCCTCTTAAATCACTCGCGTGTTTCAATAAGTCGAGCTATATATCGCCGCTGGTAATGGCAACCTGGTCGCGAGCGCGTATCGCGAGCGCGTTTATATATTATACGCGAGCGTTCGAAATTAAGCGTTGTAAACGCCGCGCCGCGCGAGGAGGGCGCAGAATTTACGCCGCTGGTACTATTCTTGTATCGTTACGGTGGTTGGACACGAAATAAAGATCGAAGAGCGAGAGGCGCTTTCGCGATCCGCCGAACGGCAGCGTGCGGATTGTATTATAAAAAGGAGTATCTCCACGTAGTTAATTGGCGCCTCTTTAATATTGCAAAACGGTGATAATTCATCGCGATGGACCGTACAATTAGGCATGATAAGTCACGACGAAGCGGAGAGTGGAGCGGTAGGCGCGAACGAAGAAATTCCGCCTAGTGCAGCAAGACCGACAATAATTTGCATTCCCGCGGGCGGTCAAGGTGCGAGAGAAGAATGCACCGACGCGAGAGTGGCCCGGTTAACAATCAAACGGGTAGGAGGAAAGAGGGATGAGAGAGAGAGAGAGAGATTCACGCGGAGTGCATCCCTTTGCGAATTGGTTTCGGTACCATTTCTGCCACTGCTCTTCTGATCCGCCTAATCGGCGGATCTACGTCCCGTTTTCGCGCATTCATCACGCGGCTTAACTAGGCGTGTCCTATGTCGGCTTCGGGCGCCAATTCTAAGGATCCGATGCACCGGCAGCCCTAGATAATTCCTCCGGGACTCTTAGCGGCACGATAAGGCAGGTGTGGCCGCGCCCTTCGCATTACGACCTCCAGGCTCGCGTCTCCGCGATCGAGTCTATCGATATCTCCAATGTGCCGCACACACTCGAGACTTTTCTTAACTCATAATTATGCCGTATCGATACATTTCGGATCGATACAGATTAATACATAACAGCGGTTTGTGTTTTCACACATTTCCTATGTTATTCAACGTAAAATTGTGAATCGCTTAATTAGAATTTATCTAGAAACGCGTCTTCTTTCCCATTTATTGCCCAGCCTTTCAAAGTTTACGATAAAAGATATTAAATAATTTATGAGAGCCACGAGAATAAAGGTTTATTTAACGCGTAATCTCAGTTGATTTTCGATTTAGGATTCGAGATTCGATTATTCGTACTACTAAAAGCGAGACGCTGGTCCCGTTGTATAGTTGGCCGGCATGAGGATTAGGCAGAGGCGCGTGGATCGTGCCGCCAAGTCGGCGGCTCAGCTATTTAATTATCGGCGTGCGATCGAGGTGCGGCCGTATATTGGCGATACGGATCGACGGTAAACCCGCATACGGCGCGAATCTGTTATTACGCGCGCGATCTTTCTCTCCGGAGAGACTATTTATAGGCGAAGTAGTAGAAGAAGCGGCGAGGGCGCGATTCTGCGGCGTGATACGAGGTGCCCAAGTCGCGTCGTTACCGAACCGTTGACGCTGATTATTGGCCAATGATACTGATTTCGAGATGGCACCTCCGGGCTGTTATTACCATACCGCCTATTCCGATCGGACACGACGATCATGACGCGCATTCGACCTCGTCTTTCTTGCTGTATTTGCATATACAAATTATATAAACTTCTTGTAATAATTTGATAATTTAACAACAATTAATATATTGTCAATTATTACATACATATTCATGTAAAATCAATGTCGCGTAAGCATTTTAAGTATCATAATCAGCAATTAAGTACAATAAACATGGTACTTTGTTTCTTTTTCGATTCATAATCTCTTCTCGTCAGAAATATTTTAAAATAGAACTCTTAGTAAAATCACCGAAGCGAGAAACCTATAAGATAGACAATGAATGTAATTATTGAATTTAATGATACTCACGTCATGATGCCAACCTTAATCCGTAAGGATGAAAATTTCGAGCTACGACGGTGAATAAACCATTATTTTATGCAGAGCTGTAAAGCCGCTTAATAGTAGTTAAAGTCATTTAATTTATACAAGCTATAAACCTTTTATACTGTGATATCGGTACTTTTAGAACGGGGATGAAGCATCCGTTATTAACTGCAATGAGTTATTTGATACTTTCAACAATTGTTAGATTAATTAGAGTTTGATTGAACAAGTTCTCCTTTCTAGTGCCTACAATTTGTATTAGATGCATAACGATGTGAACCATTAATTTAAACTGTTATAATTTGAAATATTATTTTTAGACAAACAATATATCTACACATATAAATATGTAAAATAAGTTTTCATTTCATTCTGTTTGTTTTTTTAGTATTTTTATACAGAGTATAATTATATTCGTGACAAGAGTCAAAAAGTGTCGAAAAAACATTGTTTATATTGTGGCAAGATTATTAGCGCGATAATCGCAAATGAGTAGTCGTAATTGTAATAAGCAATAATATATATTTTTCGTCTAATACTTAGAAAGCTCATTCAAGTCTCAATTCGGTGTCGGTTAACACACCATAGTTACCTCTTCGGTTTTGCCGGTCGGAATTGATCATTACAGTAGGCCCGGCCTCGAATGTGCAAAAAGGCTTGTTCGATCAACGAGAGAAACATACCGTTGCTCTCTTTCGAAGAGGATTTCTCTTACATTTATCCGTGCCGAATTCCGCCCTTCTCCTTCGTTTTCCCGTCACTCGCCTTCTTTGAACTTCAAAGCGAAGAGTTCGAAACGACGCAAGAAGTATCGTGGACGAAGATCGAGGTTTTTTATTCGATACGGATTTCACACAGTTCTTAAGTATAATGGAAATCTTTTTATATAATACCGTCATGGGTAATTATAGGTATCGAGTGCAAATCTGTACGTGTCAGAGCTATTAAGATAAGCTCTTAGGATCACTTATTAGGTAGTAATTTCGATTTTAATTGCGACTTTGCAGCACTTTTCAACGATAAAATTAATAATTCCAATTTTTTTTATTGCTGTAATAATAACAGCTACAATTTTAGAAATAGCCTTCTGAATAATTCCGGCAATTTCTATTTAGTTGTAAGCTGTAAAATTAAAAAAACGACAATTTTCGAAAAAGATTATAATCGCTAAAAAAGCAAGCGATGCGATTTCGTCAGTATTTGAAAATCGCTGCCTTCTCGATCTTTTGTATCTGATTTTTGACGATGCGGTCGCGATGACCATCCGGCACGCGTTGAAATGTCACGTTTCGTCAGACGATAACAGACGGCCTGATAATTAAACGAGTCGACACGTTTAGACAGCAGGAGAAAGATCGGTGTTGCGAAGCAGCAGCAACGGCAGCGGCAGCGGCAGCGGCAGCAGCAGCAGCAGCGGCAGCAGCAGTGGGGCCGATGAGAGAAGGACCGATCGTAAAACAACTTCCGCGTTGGAGCCGCGAAGGATTTCTGCGAGCGAACTTGAATTAATGACGCGGCCGTGTATTATTGTCCCTCCTGGTTCCTCCGCCGGTGCCGTGCTGAGCATTACGGCAACGGTTACGCGGTGACAGTGCGAAAATGTACGTACGGTCAATGAATCGGACGGACGTGGATGACGCGCGCGAAAGAAGACGCGCGCGAGAGCGCTGAACGCCTCTCCATTAAATTATAGCGCGGTCCACACGCACGGCAACCGTCGAACCGTTAAATCGATGAATCCCGCGATGGAATTCGCGCCAAGGCGACGCGAGGCACTCGAGTCGACGACGCGAGTCGGCCCGCGCTTTTTCCGTCCTGGCTTTTCCCTCTTATCCGCCGTGGCGAATCATCCTGAGGGAGAATTGGTCCTTCGAGGGTCTGCGCGCTTCAGGTGACTCGAGTACAAGAACTAAGAATTTCTGGAATCCGGAACTTTATTTGCGCGTCGTGATCATTTTTTCCCCCTTCTTCTTGTAAGCCGATTGTCTGGAGCACCTCTGGCGAAACTGATTCATCTTTAGGTATTCGAATAAGATTCAAAAGAAGAATTCTACATACCTATAAGAATTTATGAATTTAGAATTGTGTAAAGGAGGATGTATTTTCGTTCAAGTGTAAAAATTTATTTTGCAAAAGTATAAAGTGTTGATTCTTGTGCTTCTCTCAGCTTTTCTTCAGATTGTTCTCTCATTTGAAAGAAGGTTTTTTTTCTCTTTGCCTCTTGCCTTGTTTTTTTCTTTTTTCTGTAACAAAGCTAGAACTAAGAAAACAATATTAAATATAATATTAAAATATTAAAATTTGAATGTAGTTGTAGGAAGTGTACTAATATTGCGACATATTCAGATAGAAACTAGCAATAAGTACACAAATGACAAAGCAAGACAAAATCGGCATGTATCCCGAACGATTCCTGTTTCTTGGTACATCTCGCTCGATGACGGTCGATGAACGCTCGCAATGCTTTACACCCTGCTGCGACGTCCGAATTTCCCATCCGTCAAGTCCTGAAGCGCGTTTCCGAGCGCAACGCCTTTACGAGCGCGATGCGCGCCAAGTGGAACGAAAAATTAAGCGCGCTCCTTTTTCCCCGGGCACCGCAGCGTTATTACGCTGTTATGTGGATTTTGTCGTTCTTGCGCGGCTTTCACGAGTCGCGTTCGCGTTCGAGACGAATTAAGTCGTCTTTCATTATGTCGCTCGCGCGCGCGCGCGCGCTGCAAATTGTAGCGCCGAACTGAACGATGTGTAAAATTTACTTTAAGGCTCTCTTTCTCTCTCTATTCGTTTGATGCTTTTCGGAAGGAAAAATCAGGTATCCCTCTAAAAAATGTGTTGAGATGTAGAAGCAGTTGTGAGGATATTAATAAGTCTTAATCTTTTAATTGTAATGTAAATTTCAGCTTTCTGATGCAAAATGGCCCAAACATACATAGTTTTATAACATCGTTTTTTATATTATAAATACAATTAATACAAATTCTAGTAACATAGGCGCGAGTGATTTGACGTTTAATTATTATATTGTTTCGAAGTAAAGGAAAATCAATATTATTAAATGTTCGAAACAAATAGATTTAATCGAGGCATTTTTTAAGATAATTAATTTATGAAAATATTTTTATAATATATTATTTTAATAGTTGTCTTTAAATTCTTTAAATGTTAAAGTTTTTTCTACGATTTCGATCACGAAGAAATTAGATGAGATGCCGATTTACAAGTATACAGTCGATTGCGTTGTTACGCTACAGTAATAAAGCTAATGCGCTCGCTTAAACCATCATTATTGTAATTACTATTATTATTGCAATTATAACGATTGCCTGATGGCGAAGCGACAATCATGACAACTCGGAATTTTCGATCCAACGCTCGATGAGCTTTGTACAAATGCGCGAAGATTATACCTGTAGCATTCGCGCGTAATTTATTCGCCGTGTCGGTAGCGGCCCAACAATTTCCATGGCATTATTTATTTACTTGGACTCGCATCGTGCGTTTATCTTAAATGATTATTTATCCTGTGTTTTTACTCGTATGAAGTATAGGTCTCGCTCGTTTAAACGGGATATTCATAAATTCGATATTCATTTTATACTTTTTAACCGCAAAATTGATAAGATCGAGTTTAAAAAGCGACTTGATAAACGTCGCGTTTTATATACAGTGATTCAAGTGAAATGTGGCATAAATAAACGGCGTCGCATGTGGCCGCAATTTCGGTGCCCTGTTATCGGCGCCCGGGCCGTCCCGTGCCAGTTACGTCGGAGCAGGAATCGGACCTGACGTGTGCGTGCTTGCCTGCCAGGACCATAGGACCGTTTCCCCGATACTGTATGCACGAGGAAGTCGCATCGTAAGTACCGGTAATTTGCTGCTACTCGTCCCCGCGTATACCCGCGTAAATTATCCGTCGTGACACGCCGTCAACCCGCGAGTGTTTGTGTTATAAACATCGCGCGCTGGGGCCCCAAATAATTTCCTTCCTACATCGCCAGGACGAAATGTGTCAATTGATCACTTTCTAATCATTCCAGGCTGCACAAGTATTAGAGTGTCTGTATTGCATGTGTACATTTAATAACTCATCGAGTAACAGCATTATATATTGATTGAGTCGCGATGGAGTTACAATAAGTAAAATTCAAAATACGTTTTCAGTCTCCAAGTATTTTCGGCGATAGTGGGTTGATTGTGTTCTAAAGTCGGCGGAGAGGTCTAAAGAAAGATTCACCGACCGTTTTACGTGCGTGACATTCACACGGTTAAACGGAGATGAACGTTGCACTCTCTCCTCTCTCTCTCTCTCTCTCTCTCTCCGCGGCCCTGACCGTTCTCACTGGCGGCATATCGAGGTCTGGAAGTTATGCGGCTGTACCTACTGCAGGCACGTAAGGCATACGTACCCTTGCACGCAGGCGGAAAAGATAGGGAGAGTGAGTGCGTTGCCTGGTATCAATTTGTCTGGCGTGGTAGCAGGTTCGGCCGGCACTGGCCAGTCCCGAAGGTCGCTTTATGCGAGCCGCTATCCAGCATTCTATCAAACTAAACAACATCCACCGCGCGATCGATTTATTTCCTGAACGGCTGCGTGTAAGATACCAATTATCCTCGCGGCAGTATAAAGATCCGCAAATGGAAATCGAAAGTCAAACAGTGCCCTTTGCTTTTCCCCCATTCACGACCAATGGCGACCAATGACGTTACGACATGAGAATTATATCAAACTTTAATACAGATAAGAGGATTTTTACTGACGACGACGGAAGTCATACTATTCGTCGCTGTTGACTAAATTTTGGAAAACGGCTGCCGGGCCCCGACATGGACATTTGCGAAATGCCTAGTTCTCTCGTCTGTAATCGTGGTAAACGTTAGCCGTATTTACGGGCAGTTATATCCTAGACTTCCTAGAAAAAGGCGATGGCCTCGAGGAACAGTTTAGTGCCTGGTTCTGCCTCTTTCGCGGTGCCTAAAATCAAGACGGAATATGCATCTCCCTGTGCATCCTGCCGAGCGGTCTAGTCAGGCTGGTCGCGTCTCGTCGAGATCGGCTCCACGTCTCGCGACTAGATAGAAATTATGGTAGGCCAGGATCGGGCCGATTTTGATAATTTCCGAGACTCGATATTATACTTACGAGTGTTGCCCACGATGATCCAGTCGAAACGCAGCGCGGCATCTGCATAATTTTCTCTCGTGCCGCTGGATGACGAGGACTGAATAGATATTTCGTCTCTCGTGACAAGATATGGCGCCGTATACGCAATGCTCCAATAATTTAAGCTATCGCTATTTTAAGCCAACATTTTAAAAACAACTTGAACAAAAAATCTTGATAAATATTAATTTTGAATTTCATATTTGGTTAATTAAAAAATTGCGCTGATGTTTTGCTAAATGAAAATAGGATAGATAAGAATATTCATTGAAACGTTGAAAAATGAACGATATAAATTTTCCAAAGAATCTTTTCTTTATTAACATTGCACATTCTTAAGTACATTTGGTCTTGGTCGAGGAACATTATTGGTGGGAATTTATTTCATTAATCTTACAGGGATCGTTTACAACTAAATCTTATCGCTTAACTCGTATCTAACAATAAGTACAAAAAAAACAATCTATTTACAAAGGTACTTGGCGGCAGTGCTAACAACGCAAAATACAGTCTTCGAAAAAGTTCCCCTTTCGTGCGCGAGATTGCCGTGAAGAGGAAAATTATCTTTCTTCGTGCCTAGGGAAGGCACAAAAGAGATCATTGTACAACAGGTAGATCGCGATCGCAATTTATCTTTTTTTTTACAGAGTTATCGTTCGATTATCATTTCAAGTATGATTAATCACTTGTGGCTCAAATCTCGCGTTTAAAGAAATCACGTTACTCGCATAATTCACAAACTATCCTCGCTCAACTGTCTATAATAGAAATATAATTATCGTAATCGTCAGTGACTTGCCTCTCACCGAGAAGCGATCGCATGCTGTTTAAATCGCCGAAAGAAATGCCTAAAAAGTCGGCACCACGGCAGTACGGCACCAAGAAGATTAGTCTAATAAGAGCCGATTTATTCTGTCGCAACTTCAATTCCCCGCTTCCAGGCTCGATCATGGGACTTTGTCCTTGGCCTTGGAGCCACATCAAGCCGCGACGGAAGACAAATCGTGCTGATAGAGGGACGAAGCGCGGCGGCTGTAGATGAAGACGTTGCGCGTCGACTGATTAGCGTGTTCGCGTGTATTGTTGTATCGCGTACACCGCGCTATGGAGGCCGAAGCCCACACATGTGGGTCTGGTTCGCCATTAGCGTATCCAATCCTCGCGCTTTGATATTACTTAAAGTATTTCCTCCTTCAGCATCGACGTCTTTCTTTTCCGTTTCTCTCCCTCTCTCTCTCTCTCTCTCTGTCCTTCTTTCTCTCTTTCGTCGTCCTTATCCGTTCGTATCGTTCTTCATTTCACCCGGTCGGGCCCCACTGCTGTGAATGGGCCGGTGAATAATTAGCCCACCATCCCCCTTTCGCTTTTTCCTCGACATCGCTCGATCGACGCGCGAATCGAATAAATCTCTATCGTGTTAATTGAGGAAGCCGGCGCGGAAAATACATTCGCACGGTGGACAAAGACCCTGTTGTTTATAACGAAATTAATTGGCGTCCGTTCGTTGTTTTGCCGCTAATTACGCGTGATTTATCCGCGACGGTAGCGGCGCCAATTGAATGATAATGTCCCGAGAGAGGTACGTACGCGCTGTGCCCTCCCCCCCCC
>VBVQ01000791.1:0-47592 GCA_011636635.1 Tetramorium simillimum | reverse complement strand
AAGTTAGTAAAAGTTGAATTTATTATATACATTACACATATATAATTTTTTTTTCTACTCGTTTCTTATATCATAATTTATTTAATATAAATTTGTATTAATTTGAAATCTTAAGAGATAATAAGTCTTGAAATCAGTTTCTTGAAACAGAAAATAACACTGAACAAACAGTAATCACGATTGAATGACTCAAAATCGTTCTACAAATTCCTGAAAAAACTGCAACTAAAAATATTTTATAAGAAAATCATCAATTTGATTACAGTTTTATCGAGCAGGATTGCGTGTCGGGCTTCTGGACGTGGATGTTCGTGCTGTCGAAATTACCCGAGCTCGGCGACACGATCTTCATCGTGCTGCGCAAACAGCCGCTGATCTTCCTGCATTGGTATCATCATATTACCGTCTTGTTATACTCCTGGTTCTCGTATTCGGAGTACACCGCGTCCGCGCGATGGTACGTCGTGATGAACTACTGCGTTCACTCGATCATGTACAGCTACTACGCTCTCAAGGCGATGCGATACAGGCCACCTAAAGCGATTTCTATGGTGATCACTACGCTACAGCTTGCCCAGATGGTGGTCGGTTGCCTTATCAACATATCTGCGTATCAGTACTTGGAGAGCGGTAACGTGGACTGCAACATCACTCGCAGGAATATCCATTTTAGCTTCGCTATGTACTTGAGCTATTTTGTCTTATTCGCGCAATTCTTCCATAAGACGTACCTGGTTGGAAAGAAGGACAAGAAGCACTTTGCCAATAGCGCGTCTGATCACATTGGCTATAACGACAAGCTCAAAACCAACTAAGGCGGTACTCTACACACCAGGACGCCTGGGCGCCCTTTTCTCTATCTTTCCCCAACTCTCTTTTTTTATTTTCCTTCATCCTTTTTTCTCTCTCTGTTTCTTTCTCACGCCGCTGGTCGACGTAGCCATACATCCAGGATCTATTTATGCTAGGAAACACTAGGGTTTAACGGCTTCTAGGATTCACGTGTTCAGTGAATACTATCACTAAAATAACTTAAAGTTTTACTGTGATGCAATTTTTTTAATTATTCTCATTTACTTTTTTGTTTCAAAAGTACTTTAAATTAAATAATTATGTATTAAGATATTAATTAAATTTATGTTAATATATGTATATTTTTTTTGCATTAATTGTGAATATAACACTGTAATTTCAAATATATATATGTATATATACATTTTTCTTTGACGCGATTTTTGGCAAGCGTCTTATATTAATTTCATTGTGATAACAAATACGCAATCGTTATTTGCGACAATGTCTTTTTAAAATGGGAGATACTAGTTTCAGGCCTCCAGAAACGTATGGACCCATGTAAACACGTAGACTCGTACTGTATTGGAGTCTGCATTCTAAGATATAACATTGTTATATTCATTAGGATGTTGAAATGTAATGTTATATAGCCTAAAGTATACAGGACAGTACTAAATTTTTAGAATTTGTAAATACTTTTCGCAAGAATTTAGATTAATAAAGTTCGTATATAGGATTTCATACCATCCTAGGAACCATCGAATTTTAAGTCCACGAGAGAATCCTAGAAATCATATTTCTTAACTCTTTTAGATTCTAGGAGCCGTATGTCCCAAAAAGTTATAGATCTTGGGTGCGACGTTTCTCAGGATCCTTATATGCTAGGACTCGTAAGACAGGACTTGCGGAACACAGAACCTGTCGATCCTCGAGCCGATAGATTCTAAGGCATATTTAAGATACGTATTTCACGGGATTCTTGTAAGATCCTAAGATATATCTATAGGGGATTCGTGAAACAATGAATTAATAAATTTTCAAGTCTACTACAACTAGGATTCATATGTCATAGGATCTTTAAATTCTACGGTCTGTCGATCCTAGGGTAGGTTTTTTCAGGATCCTTAGGTCGTAGGATACATAGATTCTAATCAAGGATCCATAGCCAATTAGCGTCCGCCTGTGCGCGGAGGGTATCCTAAAAAGAAGGTTCGCTTGGGAGGGGAAGAAAGCACATAGCGATTCTTCTCTTCATTTTTTTACATGTAATTAATAATAAAAAAGAGCTACTTTCGCATATGGAAGAAATGTATGTGTGAGCGTGCGCACATTTCTCCAGGTCCGACCGGCTGTTGCACAATTGTTATGATTTTTTGTTACTATCTATATCTCTCTTTTGCAATTGAATATATATATACTGGGTATTATTTAATAATAATTTATAAGACCAAACACATATGTGTGTAAATAATAATTTCTTATAAATCCTACATAGCACCTATTTCTAAATCTAAATCTTCTAGAACTTACTTTCCATTATCCTATCTTGAAATTTATTTCGAATTTATTAATTATCTTGAAATTGTTTCAACTATAAATTAAGAAGAGTTTTGCATAAATAATTGTGGATATTAATCAGTGATTCTTGTATAAATTTTCACAGAACAAAAATTATAACAATTTTTTCTTTATAATAAAGATTATGAATATTGTAATATTTACATTTTTATATATGAAAGAATATTTAAAACATTAAAAAAACGGTATTTTCATAAATTAAAGTTTCCATAATTATGCATATAAACATTCATCTCTTGTAATATGTATATCAATTATACGATTAATTATCATTGTCACCAATAAATTTTTAATTCAATCAATGAAAAACTGATTCAAACAATCGCTTATTCATACTGATATGCGAATATTAAATTTAATTTGAATGCATTTCGATGATATTAACTAGCAGATAATGATATCCGAAAGAAAGAATCCGAACATTATACTTTTTTTTTATGAATACGAATTGATACATCGTTGAATGTTTACTATTTCGCCTCTTATGTAATCCCCTATATTCCAATATCACCTTTGTCCTTTTCAAACAATCGCTTATTCAGTATGCGAATATTAAATTTATTTTGAATGCATTTCGATGATATCAAATAGCAGATAATGATATCCGAAAGAATCCAAACATTATACTTTTTTTATGAATACGAATTGATACGTCGTTGAATGTTTACTATTTCGCCTCTTATGCAGTTATGATATTGGAATATATTCCAATATCATCTTTGTATTTTTCATCGTTTTTTTGAATATACATCACGTTTCACGTTCCTTTAACGTGATCTATCTCGCGTTGATAACAAATTCATATAATCAGCTTTTTCCGATATTAATAATGCTTGAAAACTTGTTCAATATTTTTTGTTAACAAAACGTACACTCGGATATATTCGAGACATTAATAAAATAAGCATTTTTATCTCATTGTCAACTAAACAACTAAACAATATCGTGTACAAATTCCTGATTTTTTTTATTTATCACCTGCGATAAGGTAAATATGTCTTTAATAAGAACCAGGAAAGGACGATAATATTCAAGGATAAATGTAAAACTGCACTTAAATATTTTGCTAAGACTGGAATGATTATTTAATTAAAGATTTTCGATACTAAATCTTGTCCCTGTGCTAAGAAAACTCCATGTATTTTTATCACGCTCGAAATTCTGTGCCTATTGCCTGTTGCCAATCAATTACAGTGTTCGAATTTTTTAGGTTGTCATTATGAATTTTTGACGCATGTATATAGACGAGTTTTTTAATTCATTGATGGCTCAATTGCATTATTCGTAGATACAGCTTTGTGGTGTAAAAGCAGTATTTGCGGTTAATGTGATTGATTAACCGATAAATTAAAAAAACTTGCCTTGTATGTATGTATGTACGTACATACAATTAGAATTCTAATTCGAATAATAATTATATATCCTGAATAAAATTATATTTCGATCTTCACGAAACGGGAAAATTTCATTAGCTCACATCCCGACAGTATATAATCATTTACAGCGACCGGTACGTGACATTCTTCCGCCAATAATCAAAAATTTTAATATTAAATTGGCCATTTAGCAATGTGGTCTAACAGGTCTCATCCGATGTTGAATTTTTCTTTTTTATTTTATCCCCAACACTAATAATATTAAGACGATAAAGAAAAAATTTAGCTTATATGAATCATTGTGTATCTTGTATCATATTATTCTATGAAATGAGAAGAAAATATGTTTCATAATTTTTATTATAAATAAATTTAAGTATAACAAACACAAATTAACTTTCAACAATCGCTTTAATTTAAAAATTCACAACTGTGATCTGCTACTACTTGCGGAAATCATGCATGCAATAAATCTATGCGTGACTCGATCGTATGATCCTTATTTGATTATGCGAATTGTATGCTATTAAGAAGTTACTGGGACGGTCACAGATCACGCAATTTATTCCTGCAAAAAACAAAATCATGTCATCTATAAAACGATTTAAACGCTTTAAATCAACTTCTTATATTTTTATGATGTAATAGAAACATTAAAATTAAAAAAATTTTTTAAAAAAGTTGTTGCAAAACCTTCTTCCTTGAGGAAGAAATTATATACTCAGTAACAATCTATTCGAATTTCTGTTAAATATTTTCTGTTAAAACAGTTAAGCTCGATGTTCTGAGAAGGGACTCGAAGAAAGGATAAAGAATTTAGAAAAATTGGGAAAGTTTTTTCAGATATTTTTGTATAAACTTAACTACAATCCTGAATATATTTCTATTTTAACTTTTAAGATATTATAAATTTCTAGAAAGATCGATATGTCTGATATTTTATAGTTGGATCAATTATACCTTCTTACTTCGTCCCCAATCTTCTGAAATATATGTTAAAAAGTCCGTCAAGCCCTCGAACTCTGTCCTGCTTTGGGGTGGATTATTCTTAGGTATTTTTGGTAGCAGAGAACCCATCTTGTGTCTGAATTCCTCTGCATTAGTGGCTCCAGAGATCTTCCAGATTCCAAAAAAAAATAAGCCGCATCCTGTGATAGCATAAAAAGTGCCCCAACCAAGAGCTCTTATAGCTAATGAGGCTCCAGTCTCATGAGTCCCTTTTATACCAGAAATTCCATTTCCGAAATATTTTGGATCTTGCTTCCTGGCTGCCGCCACTGCCCTGGTAAACCCAGCAAGGGCAGAAATACTTGCGACGGTGCTTAGAAATACCGCAGCTACAAAAATATTATTATTTTTAAGAAGTTTTCTTGATAACAATATTAATTATATACATATCCATAGAAAAAAATTTTGGTTAAGCATTAGTTAAAAATAATTAATTTATCAATGGAACTGCAAATAATGGAACATAATGCGATAACTATCAGGTAAAATGATTGATATATTAATTTTATTTTTTACAACCATGAAAAGTATCATTCATAATCAAAATATTTTTAATTGGTTGGTAATATCTTGTAATGTTTTCTTGAGGTTTATGAAGTTTCCTATATTAAACGTAAAGAATGTTGCAGCTATTTAGCGATTTAGAGTAAAGTTTGCAGCAATTTAAAGTAAAAATTAAATCTAAATCGATAAGATACAAACAACTCATAATTTATATATGTATATAGCACATGCCAAACAGCAGAAAATCATTTGCATTTTTTTTTTAGGTGAGTATTTAACGTGCCAACAGCCAAACTATTATATACCGGCTAGAGACACTGTTGCATTCGCAAAAGTGAGGTTAACTTATACGTGAGCAACATATACGTGAATAGATATTTTTTGACATTTCTCTCAATAAAATATACCATAAATTTTCTCCTTCCGTTTTGCGGCATTCGTTACGGACGTCTCTGCAGTGTCATTCAATTCCGCCATCACGTTACACGAGAAATCAGCCGCCGACGGTGCCCGCCATTTTTAAAGCTCTCGCTCGTTGTCCCGTAGCCACATTAGGCGATATAAAAAAAATTTCTGTATGTTGATAATATCGTGCGTGGTAATTATCTACAACCGGTAAAGCAACCCGCGATCTTGTCGACGCCAGTTTATGAGTAAAAAAAAAAATGTCGATGATTCGCACATGCCATGCGATCATATGCCTACCTACGTTAGTCGAAGTGAGAAAGCAAGTGAAAACAGCACGCAACGATATTTTCGTTTTGCGCATGTACCAATGGAATAACAAAGGTAACGGAGGGTGACTGGAGTGTGTAGGATGGAGAAAAGGCTCGATTACAATGATCTTAGAATAGAAGAAGTCGATTATACGTCGAAATAGAGCGAGAGATTGCCGGGATTTTTTTTGCAAGATCGAGAGGGCTAGTGCTATATTTGGGCGAGTCAGCTGCGAGTTCGGCGGATTCTCGACGCGGATTTACCTCATGGAGATGGAAGGTAATCATCCTCTCGCGTTTAATTCCATCCCTCTTCTTGTCTATTTTCGAAAGGGCATACATCTCTCAAGATGTATGTTACAGGCGAGGTGAAGCATAATATTGATAAGCTCGTTGACGATCTGAAGTGCGTCATGAGGCTTGAGGCCTCGCAGGAGGAATGTCCCAATGTTGTCCAGATACTGGATTCTGTGGTAAACGTTAGCAAAACATCGATTGGAGGTATACCTGGAAGAATAAACTGCTGTAATTTAATATTACACTGTGAAAAATTGTTATATCAATTTAACGATACAACGTATAATTTCAGAGACCACCGAATTAATCATTGACGAAGTCTTCCTGACGCTGCTTGGGCACAAATCTAAACAGATCGTAGCAAAGACTGCAAAGGCCATTGCCGAAATTGCAAAGACTGATCGTGGGAGAGAGAAATGTACCAGTTTCGAGTTGATACAGGCATTGATTAATTTGCTGAAAGAAGAAGATATAGACATATTGACACAGACTTCCAGAGCTCTAGGAAACATCTGCTATGAGAATGGTTGTTGCAATAGTTCTATGAGAATATCTAGTTATCTGTTGTTTCTGAGTGATGGCCATCAAGTTTCAGGGCATTTCTTTGATGTATTTAAGTAGTTATTTATATTAATTGTTCACAACTGTGCATGTTTTATTATTGAAAAGTTAATAATAAACATGTATGTTGCAGAAATTGGGAAAAACCTGGTGAGAGACCAAGACGGTTTAAAAATGATTCTAGCACTACTGAAGAAAGGAGTTGCCTTGGATAATGTCGAAGGCGCCACTTTTCTGCGGAATGTTGCCGCTGGACTTTTATTAAACTTTTTAGTGGATCAGGATGTGTTGTACAAGAAGGTAAATTTTTTGAAAATACATTTATATATTGTGATTGACAATAAGTAGTGATATTGTAATATGGTGAGCGATAATTTTATTAAGACATACTTCACCAGGCACTCGAGGAAGACATGGTACCAATTATTTGCAGCATCTTGGAAAAAGATGGAATTAGTGGTGGCGAAGCGGCAATGCACGTACTACTCATTCTTGGCATATTGAACGATGAGAATATTATATTCCTTGATGAGAGATTGACGAGAGTTCTAGTCGACATATTGACCAATGATACTTCCTCTGAGCTGTCTGAGATGTGCTTGGAGCTCTTGCATGGCCAAGCGGAAGATGGTAAACTAATAAATTAATAATTAAAATTAGATTAATGTAAATTGTGCAATTTAAATTGAGATTATAATAATTAAATATTTTAGTATAATCAGACCTAAATAAAGTCACGAAACTGGATTTAAGTACGTAATTGAATAAAATTAAAGAACAATAGTTTTTAACGTTGTTTCTTTTCCAGAAAATGCAAAGCTGTTGTTGGCCAAGGCAGGAGTGTGTGAATTGCTTCTGAAACTATTGGAGAAACACGGTCCTCAATGCAATGATGAAGAAACTCGATCGATTCTTAAAGTTGCCTGTAACTTAATCATTTTAATTTTAACTGGAGGTGAGTCTTGGAGAAAGAATTAAATGCATTTAAATGCCTTTATTGACTCTAATAAACGTACTAATTTTTGTTTAGATGACAGTATGAATTTTCTTTACGACGATAGCAAGGGTCCTGTATACAAAAAACTAGTAGAATGGTTAGAGAGCGGTGACGAAGACTTACAGATCACTGCCGTTTTGGCTATGGGCAATGTTGCGCGGACCGACACACATTGCAAGCGTATGGTCGAGCAGGGCATTCATCGGAAGCTGCTGAAAATTCTCGAGAGAAACGGCAGCAAATCAGGCGATATTAGATGCCAGCACGCCCTGCTCAGCGCGTTACGCAACCTCGTTATACCCGCGGACAACAAATCGCCGATTCTTGCTGATGGTTTGATTGACGTTCTCTATCCAATGCTCGAGATTCCTACTTTTCCCGTCGTTTTCAAATTGCTGGGAACGCTTAGGATAGTTATAGACGGTCAAAGTAAGAGTTTCTTTTAAGAATTAAAGTATATAATATTTACCACATGACTCAGGTTGAGTAATATAATAATTAAGGCTGTGTTGCTTGCTTTAGGGGAAGCCGCAATCTCTTTAGGACAAAGAGAAGATTTGATTAAGCGGGCAGTCGAGTGGTGCGGTACTGAAGACCATCCTGGCGTCCAGGGTGAAGCCAATCGATTAATCGCCTGGCTGATAAACAATAGCAGGTTCGTTCTCGACGACTCAGTGGCGCAAGTTCCGAAACTTTATACACACTTTTTAGGGACAAGCAGATTGCCTTGTCAATTATCAAGTACGGTGCGGTGCAGCACTTGGTTGGCATGCTTCTAGCGCAACACGCGCTAATGCAAAACGAAGCGATTCTGAGTCTTACAATACTGACGAGGATCTGTCCAGCGGAATCCGAGGACTTGTTGATCAAAGCGGGCTTTGGGCGTAATATGTGCGAGT
The DNA here is from genome assembly GCA_011636635.1 of Tetramorium simillimum. NCBI lineage: Eukaryota > Metazoa > Arthropoda > Insecta > Hymenoptera > Formicidae > Tetramorium > Tetramorium simillimum. The sequence continues at coordinate 38,861 of VBVQ01000791.1, read as the reverse complement.
TCTTTGCACGCGAAAATCTTGAAGTTTACATCGTATTAAACGCGCTGTCGCTATTGGACAACGTTCTGCAATCAGGTATCTTGAAGATCTGTCCTGAGAGGAAGAATGTAATTACTCGGCGCTCGATTGGCTAACAAATTTTGTCGTTTGTTTTAGACCGATTGAAGGACCATGTTAAGAGCTGCGGATTAGCCAATGCATGCAAAATTTTGCAGCTACACATAAATGAAAATACCACCACGGAGCTGCAGACCCGAGTTACCAATTTGCGAGCGGCGCTCTGTATCGCCTTGGGAACAACCTGCGATTAGGGACGACGATAACGACCAATTCGAAACCTTACGCGCTTGTGCGTGCTGCCATTCCCTCACCGTTGTATCTTCCATGTATCTTCCATCATTCCAAAGAGCCATACAGACATCTTCGATGACCAAATCGTCCCCAACTTCATCCATAGATTGCAAAACATATTTTATTTATCGAGAAATATATATTCTATTGATGTACATATTTTGTCAATGCTATTGCGATTAATTTTCCTGTTGCAAAATCTTCGCGAAAACGTTTCAAAAATCGAGCGAGCAATTGTTTCTATGCGAAGGACACACGTTCTTTCTACACTTTATAACGTTGGCATCATTTTAAAATATTGTTGATGCGATTGCTTAATAATTGTGCACGTAGAAAATAACGTGAAATAAGAATAACGTCGATCGAATTCCGATTGTCCCAATTAGAGATTAACTTAGCGATATCTGAATTATTTTATAACAAATAGAATTGTCAATTTCTTGTTTTTATTATGTTAAAAAGAAAAGAAATTAGTTTGGAGACAACGAATTTTATTTCAGTTAATTCTATCGGTAGAATTAATCGTCGATTAATGTTCATTTTTATCAATGTAGATTAACTTTAATCTCGATTTAACTTATCTTGTATAGTTTTCCAATTCTTAGAATTAGAGAACGATAGAAAGTACGTTAAATCAAGATTAAATTTAATCTACATCGGTAAAAATAGACATAAATTAATCAAAATTTAATCGCCAGTTAAGGAATCAGCGATTAATTCAATTTCTAATTATATTATTGTCTCTAATCTAATTTGACTTCTTCATCTGTTAACAAAAGATAATTCGCTATCTGCGTTAACAGGTAGGGGACATCGCGTTGACAAGTTGATCGTCGATTAAATCTAATCGGAGTTTGGTCGAAGTCGCCCTGTAACAGGAGCAACGGGTCAACCCTGGCCGGCGCGGCGCGGCGGCTCCGCAATGCCATCTGGTACCGTCACGTGCCACAGTCCATGGCGCAGCGGTCGCGCGAGCTGCCACGTAATGTTTTGCGTGCCGTTCGTTCGTTCATGAATCGCTGCTATTAAGATACATCCTGGTGGTGCTGCGTGGAGGCGAACGGCAACGAGGGCGATGCACGAGCCTGCGTCCATCCGTTCCTAACTCGCGGCGATTCACATCGAATTACGAAGGTGGGTACGCTCGGCGGGTTTCAAGCCCGTCTTCTGCATTTTAACCTTTAGACACCGCGCTGACAATGCGCTTTGACTGTCCAAACGTCAACCTGCTGATCTATATACCTCTCCTTATAGATCACTAAGACGATAATCGCCCTGCAATGAAGTCCCATGTGGCTGCTCCTGTCGCGCCGATCTGTCTAACTTTTATCAGTCTTTTTAGCAGCTTCTTGTAGTCTCTGGTGATGTCTTTAGCTGAGCTCTAGAGCAATTCTATCTAAACCTGTAATTAATGATTAATAGTAGATTCTTGTTGTTGCCTGGGGGCAATCATAATTAACTATATTCTTTCCGTGTCGTTTGTTCGACTGTAGTGGCAATTAAGGTGGAAACTAAGCATTACCTTGTCGTTGTATGCTCGAATATTAGCATCGGTGGACTTTGTCTGATAATCTATAGTTATATGATATAGAAGTTTACCTGTTCATAAGCCTATTATTTTCCTAAATTAAAAAAAAAATGTAAGCAATGTGTTTCATTTCAGTGATTGTTAAAGCAACAAAATGTCACAGTCAAGCGGTTACCAGTACCCACTCTACACAGAATCCAGTAATCCTTTGAAGAATGAACCACCACCCATAGTAAACGGTCAGAACCCTGCATCTCAGCAGAATGGAATGCAGTCTCCTCAATTCAATTTAACTGGCAAGTTTTTGCTAAAAACATACTATGAAGAAACTTTATTTTTAAAATATACATTTTTATCAATTGTCTGTTACACAAAGCTTCTTTACCAGGGCAATGGCTCCTGAAAGTGATGACATTGCTCTTGTACTTATATATATATATATGATGTGGCAACACGTTTTATATGATAAGAATCAAATTGATGTAATCAATTCTCTTATCTTTTACCCTTTCAATTTTTTTACATTTCCAATAGTAAAGCAATAGTAACTGACATAAGAAAATCGTGTAAACTTTATAAAAGATTAATTGATTTAAATATATATGCAAAATTTATACTATAAACAGTAGATAATAAATTTGAGAAAAATTTTACAGACCTGTGTTACAATCACAAATTTCAGTGAATCAAATTTTAAAATTGCTATTCAAATTGAAATGATCAAAATATATTTTCAGGTACACCATCGTCACAGTCATCGCGTGACCCATCCAGGGAGACTTCCAGAGATCCATCGCCAACTCAATATCTTCACAACCAATATCGGCCTCAGTTGCCACGACCGCCAATGCCACCAATAAACGGACCTCAAAACTCCAATGTGTTGCCCCCACCACCTAGAACATCACAACCATATAGTCCTGTAAATCTTTATAGTGCCCATAGCCAGTATGTCGCTAGCACTCGTCAGAATGTTGCAGTCGGTACATCTTCAACTGCCTTTGTGTCTCAACCTAGCCAAGAAAGTCATCGACCCATGATTCCTTCGAATCAGATGCCTCCAGTAGCAAAAAATCTGACCCCAGTGTCTGCGCCATCAACGTTTGCGAATACTGTTAAACCAGAGCCAGCTAAAGTGAACGAAAGTTATCAGTGGACGACTAATCCTCCACCTACCAACATTCCGCAGGGTACTATGGGCGTTCCTGGAATGTTCAGTAGCATCGCTAAGACTAGTCAAGTCTCAACAGATCAGACTGCGGAAAGTCAAACGTCCTTTGATAGAGTAAATAAGATCCCGACATACGATCAAGGACTCCCTATCCCTCCACCCGTATCTAATACTAATCTACCTCCTTCGAACATCACTCAACATTTAAATCAAAACAGTTATGTACAGCAAGAACCAGTGAGTTCCAGTATACAACCCCCAAGAACTCAGAACGTCCAAGCACAATCGACAATTAGTCCTTCCGAAAGCTTAAGTAGTTCACAACTCAAATATGGAACTCAGCAGAATATATCTAGTGCATCGTCAATGCCCAATTCTAGCACGCAGAATTTATTCTATAATGCACAAGGCCATAACGTAGGTCCACGAAATCCTCCAGATAGCACTCAATCTTTAAAGCCTCAAAATTTACTTACTGGTTATATGAATCCCATGGGATTAGGAAGTATTCCTCAAGGTCAGAATATACATCCAAATTTAACTGGCCAGAGGAAATATCCGCAACAAGACACTGCCAATACCGCGATGCTACCGCCTTCAGGAGGTAACCAGTTACACGGCGCAAGATTACCTCCATCAGGAATGCCTCCTCTTCCGGGACAGCAAACGGTAATGGATTTAAGAATATAATGTTTGTATATATTGTAATAATAATAGAGTCAAATTTCATTTAATTAATATTTTCTTCTAAAAATTATGTAGCGTTTTAATATTTTGATTTATGTTATTTTTAGTATGATCCTCGTTCGCAATATCCCAGCCCGATGACGAATGTCCCATTAGACTCGTCAAATAGAAGGTATCCCAATATGTACCCTGACCAATTAAATCAATTAAATAATCAGATGAGCAATTTAAACGTCACACAAACTGGCTACAACAAAATATGGGTATTTATTTTTATTAAAGAATATAAATATATATAGTTATATATGTAATCTAAGTATATTATTTTAATATATTATTAACATGCTCTAGGGGATGGAATCGATAGACCTCTTACAGTGTCGAAATATACTGCCGCCTGAAAAAGTCGAACCACCAAAGATCAAGTTACATCAGGACTTCTTAGATACCGTGAATTGTAATCCTGAGTGAGTTTTCTTTTTCTTGCTCCTTTTTTATTAAAAATGCAAAAGTTACAACTCTATTACATGAAAATTAACGTATCTCAAATGTGAATGCAAAAATTTAGAACTTTTATCTAAAACTATTTCATTATATAAATATAACTCTCATAAATGTGTGGGATAATTACAGGATATTCAGGTGTACATTGACAAAAGTCCCAGAATCAAATTCGCTTCTTCAGAAATCAAGATTACCATTCGGCGTACTAATACATCCTTTTAAAGACCTAAACGTGAGTGATAAACAGATAAATAATTTTTTATAATCGATATACAAACCTAGAAGAACATGCTGCTATTTCAATTTTTAGAATATTATCTGGAAATAAATTTTAATGAAATTTTTATGATTTGTCGCAGCAGCATTTAGCAGTGATTCAATGCAATACGATCGTGCGTTGTCGAGCTTGCCGAACATATATCAACCCGTTTGTATATTTCGTCGATTCGAGAAGATGGAAGTGCAATCTCTGTTTCAGATTGAATGAACGTAATAAACATGCTGAGATTTTTTTATCTACTGCTTTATATTACATAACAAGATAAGATATATGTTTTCATTTTGTTGCGTAGTTCCTGAGGAATTCCAATTTGATCCTGTAACGAAATCTTATGGCGACCCATCGCGACGGCCAGAAGTCAGAACTGGCACGATAGAGTTTATTGCGCCAAGCGAGTATATGGTTAATAATTTTTTTATATTTAATATATGACGCTAAGTAAATAATTGACGAACTTTAAAACTAGATAAATTAATTACATATTACAAATTATCTCTTTGTATAAATGAGATACTTGTTTGTAATATCTTCAGGGATTTAGTTTTGATAAATACCATAAATTACAGGTCCGTCCACCTCAGCCCGCTGTTTATCTCTTTGTTTTGGATGTATCTCGACTTGCTGTGGAAAGCGGCTATCTGCAGATCGTTTGTAATACTATTAACGACGAACTGTCGCGTCTACCCGGCGACAGCCGCACCCAAATCGGTTTTCTCGCTGTTGATTCTGCTCTGCACTTCTTCAGCATGCCTGATAATGTTTCGCAGCCACACGAAATGATCATGCTGGATATCGACGATGTGTTTCTGCCCTGTCCAGAAAATCTAATTGTAAATCTCAAGGAACGTGAAGAACTCATCCGCGATCTTCTTGCTCAGCTTCCCGTCAAGTTTTGCGGTACTCATGATACTAACAGCGCTCTTGGCGCCGGGCTTCAAGCTGCCCTCAAACTTCTCTCCGCTACCGGAGGACGTGTCACCGTTTTCCAAACGTGTCTGCCTAATATCGGTCCAGGGGCCTTGCAGCCAAGGGAGGATCCCAATACTAGAGTGAATAAAGATGTGCCACATCTCAATCCGGCAACAGATTTCTACAAAAGATTTGCTCTGGATTGCAGTGGGCAACAGATCGCGATTGATCTATTCTTAATGAACAGTCAATACAGCGATCTGGCAACTTTATGTAAGTGAATCTATCTCGAATATAGTTGTGATAAAACGATAATTTTTTGCTGAAACTGTAAATTAGCAAGTGATTAATTTTTATAATAGTAATTCTTTTGGTACATGTAATATTTTTTCTTTGGTACATGTTACAGTCTTTCTTGAAAAATACTGATAAACTCTTGTAACATTTAATCTTTTATTTTTTCCGTAGCATGTGTCTCAAAATTTACGGGTGGCTGCATTTACCATCTGCCACTGTTCCGAGCATCAAAATTGCAGAATATTGAAAATTTAGAAAGATTGTTACGTCGTTATTTAACAAGAAAGATCGGCTTTGAAGCGGTGATGCGACTTCGTTGTACCCGCGGTCTCAGCATCCACACCTTCCATGGTAGCTTCTTCGTTCGATCAACCGATCTCTTGTGCTTGCCAAATATTAATCCGGATGCTGGTTTCGGCATGCAAATCTCTATCGACGAAAATCTTTCCGATGTGCAGAACGTATGTTTCCAAGCATCTCTTCTGTATACTTCAAGCAAAGGTAATTATTCTTGTCTTTTTTAGAGTTTTTTCATGTATTTCATATTTCCTTTTATTTCTGTTTAAAGGTGAGCGAAGAATAAGAGTGCACACTCTATGTCTACCAGTCGTGGCAAGTCTATCGGATGTATTACATTCTGCAGATCAGCAATGCATAATCGGCTTATTATCGAAAATGGGTAAGTTGAATCTGCAGACTAAGATCCTTACACTGCGCAATGTAAAAGTTTAGTAATTAATTATTTATGTTAACTATAATTAAACGATATGACGATACATTTATTTAAATGTTTGTAGCTGTCGATCGATCGCTTCAATCATCCTTGTCGGACGCTAGAGATGCATTAATAAACGTCGCAATCGATATCTTATCCGCATACAAATTGGCGCAATCTTCCAGTGGCGGAGGGCTTATTGCTCCAGGAAGTTTAAAGCTGTTACCGTTATACATTATCGCATTGTTGAAGAGTGTAAATTATCAATTTTTACAAATTTACAAACATTTTACATTTAAATATATATGTTGTATAATTAATATTTTGTTTTGAACTTGCAGATAGCCTTCAGATCTGGCACGAGCACACGTTTGGATGATCGGATATACGCTATGTTTCAACTAAAGACATTGCCGTTGGCACAGTTGATACAAGTGGTTTATCCCGATTTGTATCCTGTTCACGTACTCGACGATCGTAATGCAAAGGACATTGACGGCAAAGTGTGTCCACAGCCGCCTCGGCTTAATTTATCTGCTGAGAAACTCGACAGCCGGGGCGTCTTTCTTATGGATGCTGGCGATAGAATCTTTATTTATGTTGGCAAGAACGTCAATCCAGTTTTCTGTTCTAATGTATTTGGCACTTCGGGCTTCGCGTCTATTCCAGAAGAAATGGTAAGTATATATACTACTTTTCTCGACTATATGCCCGTAGTCGAAAGAAAGCTTACGTACTAATTTTTTAATTCACTGATAAGAATATAATTTCATAATCCGCTTTGTCTTGCAGTACGAATTACCAGAATTGGATACAATAGAGAGCGAACGATTGCGAAACTTTGTGTTTAGCTTACAAGAGGAAAAACCATACTACGTACCTGTACAAGTTGTCAGGTAAGTGAATTTGAGTAATAAAAATAAATGTGTATAATTATTTAAAAATTTGATAGAATTTATAAATTGCCTTCATCTCGCGGTATCCGAAAAACTGATATATTTTATATGAAACTTATTTTTCAGGGACGATAGCCACTTCAGAACATTGTTCGTCGAGCGATTGATAGAGGATCGATTCGAATCTGCTCTTAGTTACTATGAGTTCTTGCAGCATCTCAAGACACAGGTGAAGGAGTGACCAAGTTAAAGAACTCGTGCATGAGACCAACTCCTATGGGAGGTGTTAATCATCGGATTATGGAATCATTATATAAAACAACCGTGCAGTTAAAAAATTGCGCGACCCGTTATAATTCATTAATCGATCATGGGTCATTCGGGATATTTTAGAACTTGTCGCGTGATTCAAGGTCTACTTATGCCATCTACTTATGCAGCAGTGACAGCCTTATCGAAAGACACTGACGCATTTAAATACCATAGATTGTAATTGTTGTTATTATTATTATTATTTACCATCGATAGCCTCAACATATGGACTTGCGTTCTCGTTGCGCGTATCCACTTGGATTAAGCAATTTCTTTAACTCGTCCAGTAAATGACATCCAATTTTTTACGATTTTGTGTTGTACAATAACTACAATTTTAATCTATGAGATTCGTTTATTCAGTAGATTCTTTTCAATAGCGGTAATTCGTTGAATAGCATCAGCATGACGGTCGATTTCTTTTATCCTAAAATCCATTGGAATCGAACGTTTCGTTTATTCTAAGATTTCCTCCCCTTCTCTCCCAAAGTTTCCCTTCATATTCACGTTACTGGCACATACGAGTGAAAATTCTTATTACTCGTTGTCTTTCATTCATTTTCTTATCTATTCATGAATATGCGATAAATGCAAATAAGAGAGAGCGGTGTCAGAAGAAAAAGAGAGAATCTTAGTTTAAAGGAAAAACGGTTAATGTAAAACAGAGAAAGTCGACTATTTTTGATTATGTTTGTATAGAATATTTCTCTTTTTTTTTTACATTTTCCTAATGCGCATTCTTTCATTCTCTGTATCGAAGTATCGTTATTGTCGCAATACGCAAGTGTTCTTACCTTAAAAAAGAAATACCATCTTCAAAAAAATCCTGAAAAATATTAGTTACAAATAATTATATGCAATAGAAGGGAAATTAAAGTGCAATTTTGCATTTTCAGTATAAGTAATAATAATAAATGAAGGTGCATGCTGCAGGCCGAATGTCGCCAAATGAGAGATGTCTCACGGTGATAAGCAATGCGCTCTTGTAATTTAATCACCTGCAGGCAATAAAATATAAACAGAAAGGGGATAGTAACAAAACTTGTGAAAAATTATATTATCAGTCGCGATGTCATTCTTTAAACAATGACATATTGTTAATTCACATTGTAAAATTAGACTTTGTGGTGACCAAAGTCGTAATGACACTTTCGAACGTTGTCGACGAAAGTTGCAATTAAAAATATTGTTGCAATTGAATTAATAAACTAATTGTAAAAAAAATATATAGGGAAAGACAGAGAACGCCAATGTAAAATACGATTCGGTCGTCGAAGCGTGCAAGGAACTCGCCTATAATGGACTCTAACAAAATAAATAATAATGAACAGCACTAGCAAGTGTTATATAAGAAATAAATTAATGAATATTGTAAAATAATCGTACCGCTCGTACTTTGTCATGCTGCCAAATGGGATTCTCTGGCGTTGTTCTTTTCTCACCATTTTACAATACGCCGAAGACAAAAACAGCGTGTAACGCTTAGTCTATTATTTAATAATTATATATATACATATATATATAATTATACGGGAAGTAATTGTACATTCATTGTTATATCCTTTAATAGTCCCTTACCCGTGTATACTCGATTTTTATAAACTATCAGCTATATTACAAGAATGCCTCGATCTTTGGTCCGCCATCCACTAGCTTCGGCTCAACATCGAAGTTTCCCTGATACGTCCTAAAACAAAATTATTGTTTCACTTTGGTCTTACATATGCATAGGATATCACAGTATATACATATATACAGAAAGTATTAGGTATTGTAATAGATGCAAATCTGTATCGTTATGTAGATAACATCGACTGTATCGTAACTACCCCTACTCCAGCTCGACGATATCGGCGTCGGCGTCGGCGTCGGCGTCGGCGTTGTCGTCGTCGTCGTCGTCGGCGTCGACGTCGACGTTGGAGGCGACGGCGTCGGCGCTGGGCGTTCGGCGCTCCGGAGGCGTCGGCCGCTTGACTGCGTTATCAGTAGTGGTGCCGTCGTCCGCGTGAGCAGGTGAAGGCCTTCGTCACAATAGCTGCTCGACGACCTGGTAAGCCTTGTTTTGACTGGATCCCCTCTCCTTTTTTTTCGCGAGTCCAGCATCGACCGGGCCGACGGCGCGAGATCCGCACCGCGATTTTTCCATCCCTTCTCCGTACATCCTCCACGGGTGGCGGCAGCCTCTCGTTGACGGTCGATCGTAGCTGATAAAACGGAGAATGGAATTTTCACCGAGATTCAAATAGAAACGTCAGTGGAAGGGGAGAGAGAGAGGAAGAATAAGATTCCGTGGGGAAGAAGCGTGACGTCTTATGTTTAATAAATTCGTATTTCGGGAATGTGTTCGTATTTCCCGATTTAACGGTGCGTCTTGCCGATAATCGACCAGACGGCACGATTTAACGGAAATGTATCCGCTGGAATATATCCGAGTTTCCCGGATGTACAATCCCGATTAACTACGTAACAGACGCAAATTAATTCGGTGGAAGATGGAGGCAATTATTATGCATGCGAAGTGGTCCAAATAATAATCCAAATGCGAAATGTTCGTGAATTATCGAATAGCTTAAATATCACTCGCCTACGCCGAATTCACGTGCCTCATTTCGAATTCTCTCTGTTTTTTTCTTTTTAAAAACGTCGAGCGATTCGTCGGTCGACGAATTGAAATTAAATGCCTCTTTTCAAAAGCGAAACTAATTGCAAATGGCATTTGCCGAGAAAATCCTATACCACGGTTCATGTATTCTGCCGTGTAAAACTTTGTAAACAAATACGGGACGGCTCGAGCGTTGGCGGAAGGTTAATTGGTCAGCTCCGGCTAGGACTATGTTTAGCGACAATCCTCTAGGAGATGGTATTCTTCTATTTTTATCGTCTTATCGCCTTCCGCGGATATTCTCCTCTCTATTTTCGTAATAACGATATCACGTCCCCACGGTCGTTTTCGGTTCGATTAGCACCCCTGGTTTCGCTATTATCTCTCGTGGGGTATCGAGATCTCTTCCAAAACCCTCGCATTCAATGTTCCGTAAACTCGCGCGATTCGGTGTATGTGTAATAGATGAATTTCTCTCTCTCTCTCTCTCTCTCTCTTGCGCGCGCGACACGGTTGTTTCGCACGGTTGACCTAATGACGACGCGATAATTGCACTCGACATACTCTGCGACGTGAGACTTGTTTGCCGTGTCTGTCGAGAGCCCGGGACGGCAAACATTTGCCGAACGTACGGTTTCCCGCTTTCACGCCGTACCCCTCCGCGAAAATTGCATCTGCAAAAGAAAATTGCGCCTGGATTACGCGCGCGTCAACATGATCTATACAGACCGGTACTCAATCCTCTCGGACGTATACAATATACGTTTACCCTTTCCGGACGTCGGAGTGGAAATCCACGTCGCACGCTGCGATCTCCCCCTCTCACCCCTTCTCTCTCCCGTCGCTGCCCGGTTATCTCGGACTCCTGCAATTATTAATTAATAACTATTAATAACACCATGCCGGCGCGGTGCCGCTTGGCTGTCGATTTCCCAGGGAGAATCCCGGTTTCTATTCGGTCCCGGCGCGCGGCCCCGCGTGCCGCCCCATTGTGAAAACGCTGTTGCTTCGGCGCCCTTATCTCGCGACTGAATTCTATGCTCGCCTCGACGGGTTCCGACGCGAGAGCGAGATACCGAGCCCGCCCCTGGAGAACAATAGCGGCCGCCGCGGGCGGCGGGTTCAGCCACGTGTTGGGGCGGGTCAAAAGTTCACGCGGAGCTCGAATCCGGAGCTCTCGCCGTGTTGCGCGGCATACCTCCCGCGTTTTGCGTCTCAAAATATATAAATATAAATTTTCGGGACGCGCGCGCGCACGGGCGGAAGAAAAAAGGAAGAAAGAGATCGATACGTTCAAAACCGCCCGTCGTGCGTAAAAAACACGCGCGCGCGCGCGCGCGCGCGCGGCCCGATTTCGACGGGGAGAAAACGCCCGATCGATTCCGGGCGATTCGTCGCTCGCGCGCTCGCGCGCGAGCGGGTGGCCGCCCCCGTCGCTCTCTCCCTCACGGCCCCCTCGCGGCCGGACGCGACGCGGAATTCATACTTCTCCCCTGTGGACCGCTGAAATCCGCGTTTCCGTTTTCCTTTTTTGCAGAGAGGGTCCTCGTCCGCGGCGTAAAATGGGAACGTAGACGCCGCGGCGCAACGGGGCCTTGAACGCTCTCCTCATCCTCGGAGTCCGCCGACTCTCCGACGATCGTTCACCCTCCCCCCGCCGCCGTTTAACCGCCCGTCGCGGCTTTGCGGGCAACGACCAATGAGCGCGCTCTGGACAAGTACGAACTGACCGGGCGCGGGGGAGGGCCAACCTGGCGATCGAGATCGCGAGAGATCGATCCGATCTATGTCACTTGGCGATCGATGAAATGGGAATCGCGCGGGCGCGCCTGGGCGCCGCCTAACTGCGACTGACGGACCGATGTAACGCTCGCTGCGTACCGCAGGCGAAGACAATCGTAGTTGTTTAGGTAGCCACCGAATTAAGTAGATACATAGATATATATATGTAAGAGCAGATATATATACACAGATATATATATATATATATATATATATATACACACCCAAAAGTATAGATAAAAAAATCACAATCTCTATATATTATTTGTTGAGAGCATCAATCATTGTATATTATATATTATATATTGATATCCTGATCGCCGGACCGATCAAGTATATATATATCGAGCAAAACACGAGTACCTTGAGCGGGCAATAAGCAAAAGATTGGAGAGGATTCGAGAGGATTCGTGACTGACTCGAGATAGACGGACGAACTCCGAAAGCGGCCACGCCGGAGATCTCGAGAGATTTGAGATATCCTAACGATATCAGAGGATCTAAGCGAGTCTGAGAGAGCCGAGTACGAGATCCCACGTACGACGAGAGGGAATCGGGTGAGCTTGTAATCGAAACGTCCGAAACAGATGAAAGATTTTATGATTATTTAAGAATTTAAGATTCTCTATAGAGAATTAAATACGTTGCAAAAGAGAAAAAGAAATATATATACATATATGTAGTAGCGTCTTTGAGAAGAGTCCAAGTCCCTAATGAGATCCTAACGAGTTAAAGAAGCCTGGCGATATCGAGCGATAGAACGTTGCGAGGAGGCTATTTCGGATGCGGAATGACGTCTCACGCGGACTCACCGTTGGACGCGTAAGGATCCCGCGATGATTATTGCCTAACGCCGTTTTTGAGCCCGCAAAATCCCGCCTGTTCCCCACCTCCCCGCAAGCATGAATCTCGAAGTGGAGTTGATCGCGGGGGTCATCAAAGGCGGCCCGCCCCCCGCACATCTGCCGGCGCCGAGGCTCATCAAGATATTCATCGCCGGCGAGAGGGATGGTAAGTCGAGGGAATCTTGAGACTTCCGCGAATCTCGAGGAAGATGAGAATGCAAAGTCCCGAGAAAGAAAAAGGTACCGAAAATTAAAAACTTGTAAGACAATGTCCCCCGAAAGTCATAATTCCAAAATGTAAGAAATATAAGACAATTTCCCGAAAAATTATATATTAATATATATTATAATGTATAAATTAATAAATTAGATTTTAATATTTTATATATGTATAGATATACATTATAAATTATAAAGTATCGAGTTCTATTATTATAACCAGAGTTTTTATATCCACGTAGAACAGGAAGTCATGATAATGTCAAAGTGATGTCAAAATGACAAGAATATGATTACAAAATTCACCTTTCAATCATAATTTAATAACTTTTTTGTCGTTTTGACATTATTTGGGATCACTTTGACATTATCATGACTTTTTGTTCTACCCGGGTAATAACTAGAATATTTTATCAATCCTACAAGATTTTCTGATTCGTTCGTTCTTAACCAGAATTTTTTTCAGTGTAGATAAAATAAATTATGTATATAATTTTTTGGAACATTGTTACATTTCTTGCATTTCGGAATTATAAACTTTATGTTCTTTTAGAACATTCTCAGGTAAAACGAGAAGTCAAAAAGATATCAAAATAACATTAAAATTACTCCAAAATGTCATTGTTGTGTCATTTGATCACTGTTTTAATGTTATTTTGATGTCAATATGATATCATTATAATTCTTGTTCTATCTGGGTTGTCTTAGTTTTCAATTTTCAGAATTATATGACTTCTCGAGAAATTTGCATATCCACCGTCTCGAGAGACGGACGTGTTTAGCTTCAATGAACGAGACGACGCGACGCCAACGTTTTGTCCGCGATTCACTTTGGGGCTCGATAGAATCTCTAGCCCCGCATATATCCCCGTTATATTCCGCATAATAAGCAAAATTCAATCTCGGCAAAGTCACGCGCACACGTGGGGCAACACGTAGGCGTAGAGAGAGTTCGCGAAGAGGCGGCTAGATTCGAGGGGTAAGGGGTGAGGGGCGCGCCTCTATTAACGCGGAATCAAATTCACATTCGGCAATTTTGCCGGCTAGACTTCCCGGAGGAGCGCAAACAGCTGCTGGAGGTGGTCGGTCCGGAGCTGCAATCAATTTACGACGATATGGGAATCGAGGTCAGTGGGAAAAGCGATTTCATTTACTTTGACGCGCTCGACGCCGCTCGGCAAACTCAGCGAGAGAATGTTTGCCTTGCGCAGGTGCTCCTGATGGACATGCAGTACGGGACCGGCGACGACCCGGACGCCGACCCACGCCTGGCGGAGTACTTCCTGGAGGAGATAAACTCGTCCCATCTGCATTCCAGGGGATGTTTCCTCCTGGTAAGAAACATATTAACGGCGTTACGGCCGTTATCGATCGAGCGCTACATTTATCTTTTATTGCCGCGCGGAATTAAGAACTATATGCGACAGTACGGCACGCATGTTTCGCTAAAGTATTCCACCGGGAGTACTTTGGCCATCACGTTTATACTCCCCGCCCGTATCACGCCCTCGACGCGCCTCGAGGCTTTATTACCATACGTTATTTTCTTCGCCATTTCTCACCGTTTTCTCGCGTCGCCGTCGCTCTTTTTCTTACCCTCCCCCTACACAACTCCAAGTTACGCTCGAGATGCAGAGGAGTGACTCGTTTCTCCATTTGTTATCCTTTTCAGCTGTTGACGGGAACAAATTATACCGTAGGGTGGGTACCAACGGAATTGAAAGAGGCTACCTACCGAACGCTTCTCGCGCACTGCGCTCTTCTTAAAGATCATTACGAGCACAATGGGCACTCTTATGTTTTGAATGCAAATAGGTAACGCTGATGTTTAGAAAATCTCTCCTCCTACTTCTTTCCCCCCGCCCCCGCTTTCCTCACCGTATCTCCGTCTTTTTGAGTCATCATGAGCTGCGTGTGAATAGCGTGCAGACCGCTCAGCGGGAATGGCAAAGGGATCGAGAGCCGAAGCTGCGCCAGGCGCTAAGGACCGCCGCGGAACGCGCGATCGCGGAGCAACCGGAGAACCAGGAATTGAAGTACATCCTCAAGAGTACGGCGGAACGACAGCTGGACTACGGCCTAAGTGAGTAGCGGAATTATAGATCGCGACGACAATCTTTAAAATAAAAATTAAATTTGTCGGCGAAGGAAGCGATTCTAAGCTCGCTATTTCGGCACATTATTCCGCGTACAGTAGGTGGACCCGTCATATTTTTACAAGATCGTAAATAACTGACTGAACGCGTCGATCGGGACACCGCCACTCTGCCGCTGTCAATATTTGATCAACTCTCGTGCGACGGCACACCAGTCGCATGTCGTATTTCACGACTGAAATTGTGGACTTATCGAGCTTTCTCCTCCAAAAATAGGAGATCCTGACCTTCTAGGTCAAGTATCGTATGCCGTTTAAATTATTCCCCGTCAAACGTTCGCAAGGACTGTTCGCGAAGGAGAGCTCGTACACCCACTAACGTTTCACGTTATAAGAGGCTTTTACGTAGAGGCTTGGAAATTGAGGCGCTTTGTGCCACGTCTAGTGGCGCGCTAATTCATTTTCCAGCTAGAAAATTTAATTGATGCTCGAGCTATTTTTAGTCGTCCCGCTGGCTAGAATTTATTTTTCAACGTACGGCGATTAAAAAATCTCGCTTGCGAGAATTTATTTTACTCCGAGTTCTCCTAGATACAATAAAAGCATTTTAAAACGGGCTTCAAAGACCTTTCCAATTGCTATGCAGATATAAGTGCTGCAGCGGGGCACGTACGTAGCATACAGCAATAATTCATCGACGGTATAATCGTTGGAACGTTCTTATCAGATCTAGACCAGCAGGGCCTGGGAATAATGGCCGTGATTCGCGAGTGGACGAGCGACGATGCACCAACGTGTACGGCCGCCGCCGAGGGACTCAAGGCCCGCATCCAGACTGTCCTGCCCCACGAAAATGTTCTGCGTTTTCACGTGGAGCACCGTAACGGCGGTATCGATGCCGACTGTGACGCTCACGACGAATATCTTGGAAAATTTCGGGAACTGATACTGGACAGGCTGCAGCAGCTGGTGAACGCGTCCGTTGAGGCCGATCCGGAAATCAAAAGTCGCAAGAAGATGGTTCAGGAGGTCTACGCTGAGAGTATGGCGCATTTCGCTCTTCTTCGGGAATTGCCGTTGGCCGACGAGAGCGACGAAGCCGTGGAACGAGTTAAACAACTTATCCTTGCAGGTATTATTGACATTTAACAGGATGGTATAACAGCGTAAGGATATGTTTTATACAATTGTATACAATTGGACCGTACGTAAATCTCCAGGCAAGGAGCAGAAGCACGGGCCAATTCTGATCTACGGGCCCAAATCCTCCGGAAAATCCTCTATCCTTGCGCGCGTCTACCGGGATTCGCCCGATTGGCTTGCGACGCCGACGCTTCGTGTCGTCCGATTGTGCACGTCGACACCTCGATCCGCCTACAGCCTGGAGCTCCTCCGCATCCTCTGTCAGCACGTCGGCTTTCTTTGCGGAGACAATGATGGGAATTTACCGCGCGACGCCTCTTTCGACCCACTCTACCTCAACAATTGGTTCAGCCTCATCATACGCCGCCTAGAGGAACATCCCCTTTCGGACCAATTAGTTATTCTTCTCGATGATCTTCATCGCTTTCATCCACTCGAGTGCGACATCGTCGCCGCATTGTCTTGGCTACCGCTCGCTCTTCCTCCGGGTGTTCATTTTGTCGTTACTTCCGCACTCCCGCCCGAGGGAATGCGCCTCGCGCCGCTTCAAAAGGATCGTCTACGTAGCCCCGACATTCTCGTTGATCTCTCCGGTTGTGTGTGTGCGATGCCAGGCGTCGACGGGGTTCTTGAGCGTTTGGAGGATCTCGTCGGACTCGGCGCGGCTAATCGAATTGCTTCGATCCTCGCTTGCACCGAGTACGGCTTGTCGGAGACGGAAATACTCGAATTGATTATGCCTACCGGAGGAGAAGGACCTTTGCTCTTGGAGGAGAACCAATTTAACTTTGCGACCTGGTGCTTGTTTAGAAGGACATTTGCACCGTGGCTCAAGGTAAATAGATTAGGAATTGATCGTCGCTTTAACATCACATTCACGTATTATGTTTCTGTATTTTTAAATTATTATTTTACAAAATATTATTTCAGGTACGAGTGATGAGCGGTCGATTAATGTTTTCCTGGCGCAGTCAATGTCGCGAAGTCGCACTCAGAAAGTATCTCTCCAATCAAGACATTTCTCGCAGTTACCATGCGGAGTTGGCCGGTATCTTCTTCTCCGAAGACGCCGACGATAATTCCGACAAATTACCGGAGAATCCAGCATCTTCGCCTCCCATCAAGGAAACGCCGTTTCAAAGTGCGCCGCAAACGCAGGATGTCACGTACACACTTCGACACGTCGAAGAAGCATGGCTACATCTTCTGCGCGCTTCCGCCGTTGACAAGCTGAAGAAACTCGCTGTCTGCGCGTTTGACTTTCTTCTCGCGAGCGCCCAGATGATCTCCGTGAGCTATCTACGATGTGTTCTCGAACATGCCAGGCGATATCTCCTCGAGCGCGACTTGGAGCTCGTGTATTATGCCGTGAGAAAATCCAGCTATGTCCTTACCAGAGATCCTCTTCAACTCGCTGCGCAGCTCATCTGCTGGTTAAGGCCGGTCGCCGAGGATGGCGGTGATCTTGTGAGTCTTTTTTATTTATTTTTTATTTTAATAAGAAGAGTCATTCTATTTTTGTTGAGAAAAACTTATGTTCATTTTTACCAATGCAGATTAACTTTAATCTCGGTTTAATTTACTTTTCATCTTTTTCTAATTCTTAAGACTAAAAAAGATGGAAAGTAAGTTAAACCAAGATTAAAGTTAATCTGCATTGGTAGAAATAGTTATTCTTTTTTTTTTTTAATCAAGGTCAGTAGAATGGTCATGGCGGCTATGGCTTGGTGCGACGGTTACACCGCGCCTTTGCTCGTGCCCTTGAACGGATGGCTACAACCGCCTTTGCCACTGCAGATCCGGGCGATTACATGTCCTCAGGGAGTTAAATTGATCGAAGCGGCACCATCTGGCCAGCATGTAGTCGTCGTGCCACCGCAGGGGGATGCTCAGTTATGGCACGTGATGTCCGGTCAACTCGTTCATACATTCAAAGGTAATGAGAAAAGTACAGTTTAGCGCGAATTGTACAAATTATTGCATTATAACAATATTATTCCCACCTCTGATTCGGATTTCTCAAATATGTATGTTTATTAATAAATATTTTTTTTCTCATACCAGGACACTCCAGTCCAATCTCATGTTTAGCCGTTACCCATCAATCGCAATACCTGCTGACCGGCTCCGAGGACACCTCTATTATCGTCTGGGACATGAAGGATCTCGTAATGAAACGCCGAATTTGTGAACATATCGCACCGATTCTCACTTTAACTACGGCGCTCAATAACTCCGTTATCGTGAGCGGTGGTGAAGATTCCAGAATTATCGCTACGAGCTTGCTCACTGGCGAAGTCCTGATGAAGGTTGATCATCATCGAGGTCCCGTCACCACTATTCGAGTCGATTCCGCTGGAGAAGTCTTGGTTTCTGGTTCAGTAGACGGAACTGTGTGTCTTTGGTCTCTGGAAAGCTTTAGCCTTCTCAACAGCATTGTTCTACCGTCTCCGGTAGTCATGCTGGATGTATCCGCAGATTCAGTCTTTCTTTTAGCCGCTTGCGAAGATCAGAAGCTATATCTAAGATCTTTAGCAACAGGCACGGAGATTCACACGCTTAGAGGACATCAAGGACCAGTTAAGAGTCTCTGTTTGGCGAAAGATTGTAGAAGAGCTATTGCTGGCGGTATCGAAGGCAGAGTATCCGTATTTGACATGCATAGTGGAAAGTTGATTAGGACTCTGCCCGCTAATCCATCGGCAACCGTTACTTCAGTCAAGGTGATTAAACAAAAAATTGCGATATTATTCAACGCTATTTTTTTCTCATTTATCTTTAGTTTTAATACTATTTTTAATTATCTTAATTTTAGCACTACTTTTTTATAATAGTTTTTTTAATAATAGTTTTTTCTCGTGTCTCTATTTATATCACGCTATATTTTTATTTTTATCTCACGCAGGTAACTGAGAAAGATGATTTTCTGATAACTGGAGGAGGAGGTCGCGTGACTTATTGGAGTTTCCGCGGTGAGGAACCACCGCCGAAACCGCAGAAACCCGGGAAACAGGATTCTCTGCAACCTCATACCGCACCGATATCCTGTTTGGACATCTCCAGGGATGGCGCCATGGCGATTACCGGTGGTGTCGACTCTTTGGTCAATTTATGGCAGCTCAACACTCATGAATTGTTATCCACCCTGGAAGGGCATATCGCCAGCATCACCTGCATCGCATTTTCCGCATCAGGACTTTTTGTCGCATCTGGTACGGGCTCTATAAAATATTCTTTTTTTATAAATTGACCCTTATTCGCTGTTAACGTATCTGGATTAAGTGCGTAAGTTCTTTAGGATCTGAGGACAAGACAGTACGCGTGTGGGGTTTAACTCTGGGACTAGTGGTGGCTACATTCAGGCATCAGGCGCCGGTAACTGCTGTTACTGCTATGTTGGATGGGAGAAGAGTAGTCAGTTCAGATCGTGCTGGCTCTATTAGGGTTTGGGCGGCAGACAGTGGTACGCTGATTCAATCTGTTTGCGGACCTGGACGATGTTTCGCTATTGCATCCGACATGAGGTGAGACTCAATAAGATTCAAATATTTGTAGCAGATTGCACGAACTTCTTTATCCCGAATATTTTTTATTCTATTTTTCCATTTATTCCTCACATTTCTATATCTTTAAACTTTGATCGCTATTAAAAATCCATTATTAATGCCTTCTAGCTCAATCAAACCATCATTTCAGATACGCGGTATGTGGAACTGGTGATAACCAGGTGCGCATAATCAGTCTGGGCGCTGGTCCCGAAGAGAAGCATCAGGTGTCGCACTCTCAGGATATCACGTGTCTGGTAGCAACACCGGATTCTCAGTACCTGATCACCGGTTCCCGCGATATGAGCTTGAAAGTATGGCAACTGGCCGGCGGTAAACTCTCCCAAGTATTGGTCGGCCATACGGATCATGTGACTTGCGTAGCAGTCGCAGTGCTCGACAAATCTGTAGTAGTTTCCGGATCCAGAGACGCCAATTTGATCGTCTGGGATATTAACACTGGCGCCGACTTGCACACTCTCGTCGGTCATCTGGGCTACGTGATCTGCGTGCGTCTCTCCGGCGACGGTACTCTGGCCGTTTCCGGAAGCGAGGACAAGAGTCTTATCGTCTGGGATACCAAAAAGGGCACGCTGCTCAGTTCCATCATGCTGCACGTACCAGTTTTAGGGGTTGAAATGTCTACCGATTGCTCCAGGATGGCAGTACATTTACTGGAGCAAAAGTGCATGCCTATTCTATGTTTGCATAATACTCCCGCGCAATACGTCAAATTGCCGCCGTACGTGGCGCCGCGAGATCTGAGACCACCAGGACCAAAGCGACCCGCCAAGAGATTGTTGAAAAAAGAGGTGTCTTTAGATACTTACACCTGGCAGCGAAAGTATGGGCATCTTACATCAGGTTATTATTCTTATATAATTCTAATATCACTTGGAGATCGTAATCGATCTCTAAACTAGTTTTTGTAAAATAAGAATAAGGATCGAGCTCAACATTCCTTGCATTTATCTTAGGCATTATAGTCTCAAGTATCGAGGAACGATTGAAACGCCGTTTTAGCGTGAGCGCGTCGATGGAAGAGATCAGTCAAGCAGGTTTAGCCGGTTCTCAACCTGGCCTAGGTCCCGAGCAGGCCGCTTTAGCACAATCTCAACATTTTGATCAGCTGGAGGCACTTTGGAACAAGCAATCGCCGCCGCCAAGACCACGTGGCCTAGTTCGAACATTAACGAAACAAAGCTCGCTTCAGGCTACTCGAATATCCGACTCTGAAGAAGAAGGTGAGTGCATATTATCTTTTATCATCTAGTTTACTCAAACAAATGCTTATTTTTCATAACAAAGCGCAAAGATAAAATTAAAAACAGTGGGATATTGTATTGCAGATATACCGGATTAAATGGCAGAATATTTTCTATCGACAACCTTCGGTTGATTGTCGAATATATTTAAGCTACAAAATGTCCTTCCGTGTCATTTGATGCAATAAATAAAGATATACCAGAGGTAATAGACTAGAAGAAAATGCAAAATTTGTACCATTATTTTTGCAGTTTCATATAATTTATCTGTGTGCTTTATTTTGTTTTATTGTCTAGTGTTAGTCTAGTTTTAGTGTCCATTATTAAAATTTACAAATTTTTATACGATATTAACATCATTTATGTAAGCTATACATAAGCATTAATCATTTATTTTGTCAGCTTTTTAATTAAGTGTGTGTAGTTTGGTAATATTTCGCGATAATTTTCCATGCTTTCGGTTCCATGAAACCTTCGGGAGGTTCTTCACCATTTTTTGCCAAATCTAACGTAAAAAGAAATAATAAATATTTTTAAATCTTGTGGAGATACGCGTGTAATATAAGCATAAAAAAATATAAAATTATTTATTAACGGATAAGAAAAATAAGAACAGAATAGAAACTTACTTCGCATTTTGGTACCAGAAATGAAAACAAAGTCTTGTTGTCGTTCAGTTTCGAAGAAAGACATTTTCTTCGCTTTGGTGTCGTAAGCAGCTACCCTGAAAGGAATAATTTCGAGACTCTGCAGACCCGGCGCTAGTGAGAGGACGCGCGCGCCGTGAGTGGTATCGTAAAGATTGCCATCTGCCGTGGCGAATTTATCAGGATGAGGAATACCGGCAGGATCTCGTCCAACGATGTAGAAATTTGCTCCTGCTATCATACGAGTTTTGGCATGCCATTGCACCTAAAGGATGTAAATTAATGGCTGAATATTTTTTAAGTTGGGCACTAATAATTTCTTTACATATTTCAGATACTATACGTAACGTATTGTTTAAAACATTAGCAAGAAATATACTTCTGTGGGACCAGCGTAACACATAGGGCTAGGGAAAATAGCGAGAATAGTATCCTCATGTAAGACACCCTCCTCGAGGACAGCCTGGTGCTGTTTTATTCTGATCGATAGGGGAACATCGTCGTCTTTGGTCCATCCGCCTAAGGGATGAAGAAGAAGCACTGGTTTCTTAAAGCCATGCTCTTCGAGACGTCTCCTGGTATCCTGAGATACAATGAGAAGTATCAAACAATGTAGAAGTAACAAACGAGCATTGCATGAAGAATTTGAAGTGTCAGCACCGACCTGGATCAACAACGCGTGTCCGTTATGTATCGGATTTCGTAGCTGGAAAGCAAACACCGCATCGGCTCCAATCTCCCGACACTTGAGCCTGATCTCGTTTGGTGTCAGTCTGTAATGATCCAGTCCGTCGTTCCACTTAATTCTTTCGAGCACTTCCAAATCCCCACCGACCAACCAGTCGCCAGAATCTCGAACTAATCTAACGTAAGGATGCCCGGGATTATTTGTGCCAAATTGACGGCAGCAACGTTCTTCCTTGCGATGGAGATAAAATTCGGGTCTGCGTAAGACGGCGAGATCTTTGTCTTGATATCTAAGGACGAGTGCGGCCGCATTGAAACAGCGCTCTTTGTCAGCGGTGCTCACGGCAAGAACAATGGGAATTGATTGGTTGATTGGAACATCGTTCTCATACAGGCAATTGAAATGCTGCACCTATTTAAAAAAAAAACTGCATTTACCAGATAGGAAACTTTTAATAAATGCACAATTACTGCTTTCTTCCATTCATAACATTTTGCAATAATTGTCATAAAGTGATTCTGCAAAACGTATATCTTTTGTTAAAAAAGAATTTCATAATTATAAATTCTAAATATTGAAAAAATTATGACAGAAAGTTACTTAAAAAATAAAAAATTACTTATTGCTTAAATAACAATTATACAATTTTATTTTGTAATGGTTTTTACAATAATTACAAAATTAATGTCTGAAATGTATTCAGTAATAATTGTGCTAAAATGATTCGTTCTAATGTTACAATTTAAAAGAATTTATTTTAAGCATCAATATTTTAAAGATTGGTATATGTTACAATAATTAAATAATTAAATTTAGAATTAATGAATTTAAAAATTAGATTTAGACTTACTAATATATTGTACATAATATATTGTACAGTATACTTTAAAATTAAAACGATTCTAAAATTTTTCAACATTTGTTCCTATCTAGGTAATATATGAATTCGTTCCTTTTATGTAAAATTACAAGTTTGTAAGCTATAGGATAGGTTGAAACTTACTTGAAGATACTCATTTTCCCTCATAAATCCCTTCAAAGGCGCTGCCCATCCTTCAGCGAGAACTTGCAACCATTGCACATCTATTTCTCCGATTTCTAAAGTTGGAAGAGTTTTCATTTCCTTCCGGACATCGTCCAATCTATCTTCCTCCACAAATAATTCGAAGAAAGGCTTAAGTTCACATATCTTTGGCACAATTTGTTTGCACTGGAGAAAGTCGATGACGCTATCGGTAGATTGTTGAACAGTCGCGTTCTCCGTATTGACGATGAGGTCAGGCTCAGTAGGTACGTCATAATTTTGATCAATACCGGTGAAACCCTTAATGATACCCTGTCGTGCTTTCTTATAGAGCCCTTTGACGTCACGGGCTTCGCAGACCTGGAGGGACGCATCGATGAATATCTCGAAGAAGGGCAGATTGGCGTTCTCGTGAATTTCCCGTGCCATTTTCCGGTCCGCAGCGAACGGCGACACGAAGCTGCAGAGAGTAATAATGCCAGCATCCGCGAAGAGCTTCGCGACCTCGGCAACGCGACGTACATTCTCCTCGCGATCTTCTTTATTGAAGCCGAGATTACGGTTCAGACCGGTGCGCAAGTTGTCGCCGTCCAAGCTGTATGCAGGAATTCCCTGTTCCCAGGAATAATATTAAAATAAATACCGTGAAATATGTAGACCAGCGGGTCAAGCGATCGTAACATTACCTGAGAGACGAGATATTCTTCAAGCTGAAAAGAGACGGAAGTCTTCCCTGCACCAGAAAGCCCTGTCATCCAAATCGTGCATCCGCGAAATCCTCGAACGGATCCGATCGCTTGTCCTCGTTTCGTTCTGGACACATGATGCGCTTGAGACAACACGTTGGTCGCTGTTGCCTGCGCCTGTGATCGAAAATATATTTTCTTATCAGTATTTTACCATCGACACTATATTCTTTGAATATTTTCTTCAATATTACAACAATTTTATTTCAATATATCTCACCTTTTCCGAAACTTCTAGAATTGGTCGTACAAAGATTCCCATTTCTTTTTAAAGATTTTTAAAAACTTGCTTTTTTTATAGAGCCGTTTCTTTACTTATTAGTCGCGCTTAAGTACAACACAATACATAAACACAATATAACAAAACAATATAAAACAATAACTTATACTTTATAACTTTTATTATTTTGCAGGAGATTATTATTTTTACAAGAGTATTATATATTTATATTCACTGATTAATGTAATAAACTTCATATAATATAGTTAAATTAGTGGACGACACGATTTAAAACGCGCGACAGACGGTTGCACACTGATCTCTGTACATGAAACGATGCTGCTAGAAGCGAGAAAGTATAAAGAAAGTCACTTTCATCGGTATTCCGGGGGACAATAATTCCAGGACGCGCTTGAGGTTGCCACTATGTAAACACATAACTGCGTAAATCTTGATCTCCACATTATTAGGCTAGATATATCTAACGATAGCGTACACATTAAATTACAGAGAGTGAGATAAAGGGAAGAGATACATTTTTCAGCTTAATTTAAACGACTAATTATCGATTTTTTATTGCAAAAGCAGCAGAGAAATGAGGGAAGTTACACAGATTTGCTTTTTCTATTAAATATATTTAGTACTTAATATGAATGCACATACAGTAAAAAGCAAAGTAAGGAATAAAAATAAAAAAGGTAATGTAACTTTTTTTACACAAAAATAGTATCTTTGACAATATATAAGATGGAATTCTCAAATTCATCATGTAGTAATGATCTGGCTGCTTGTCTATTACTTATTATTTCTATTTATGTCAGTATCTATTAATATAATTTTTGCATAAATGTTATTTTATTTTAAAATTATTATTTATTACAGAAACATTTGATGCGTACAAAAAGAAAAATCCTACGTTAATTCTAGATCTATTAAAGAGATTTAAATTTCAGATCTAGTTGCAATGGCTCAAGAGAAACGCTTATGATTAAAAAATAAAATTTTTAAATGCTTTTAACAATTTTCATAAAATGGCAAAAAAAAAGAATATTGTAGCGCTCTAAATTAACTGGGCATTCGAAGAACTTGACGGAAGCATGAATTTTTCAAAGAAAAATTGTTAAAAAGATCAAAAATTGCTAACAAAATATACAGATTGTAAAGAATATTTAACAAATACCTGTGATTATTTAAAATTAAAACACGATATTCAACATAGTACTTTCTAATGAAATATTCGAGAACTATTTTTTTCTTAACTAATTTTTATTAACAAAGTTTTCTTCTTTTCTTTCCGAAAATTTAATACATTGCCTCTGCAATATAACATGAATTTCAGCATTTCACTCTCTAAGGATACGTTCCAAAACTTCCTCTCCGAGAAAATTTTACTAAAAAGCCTTTATCTAATATTATCCGTAACATAAACTATAATTTTTAATAATTTTCAAGTTTTAATTAAATTTTCCTCGGAGAAGATTTGGAACGTAATCTAAGTTATCGATGAATTATCTCTCGAGTTGCGTATAAGGTTTCAATCCTCGCTAAAGTATCTGTTTCATCAACAGCAATGCCGGCACTGGCCGGCAGCTCATAGGTTAGTCACGTTTAGCGTCTCGAGAGCACATGTCGATGAAAACCACATAGTTGAGCGTGGTTGAGCGTGGTTGAGCGTTGCAATACTTAATTATGTAAAACACCCGAGGTAGTCTACTAGCCACGTTTGATCAGCTACGGAACGTCATCAGGAATGTACGTTTTATTTTATAAACACAAAGTTTGTGCGCGACTGTTTACGCGCCTCCACCGTGTCTGTTTTGTTTTGAAACAAATGAATGACAGTGATTGTTACAGGATGGAGAGCTTTTGTCCGTCATGCGCGAAAAGTGGCATTAGGAGAAGAGTCAAAGCATTTCAGATCAACCTAGAAGAAGCGATGTGGGCTTGTGAGGGGGAAGATGTAAACAATTATCATATTCTCTTTTTTTTTGTATACTTGACATTTGTACAATTCCTTTACAATTCCGTTGTATGTATTTCAGTGCACCTGGCCAATCGGTTACGAGGAATTGGTATTTTTCAATAGGCCAGCCATCTCCTGCAACTGGGAGGAATCGAATTCCACAAAAGAGGACACACCTGCTTTGATAGAGCTTTCGCTCTACACACCACCTGTAACCCCTGGAGGAGAACTCTCCAAAGAGTCGTCCGACATCGCGAGCACTGAATATTCATTGAATCCTCCAGCGGAAGATAAAGTCGGAATATTATCTCATTGCGAGTCCTCAAAGGAATCTACTAGTTCTACTAAATCGCTGTTTGAACTAATAGAAGTGGGAGAAAAAAGCATAGTGAATGAACTGATTGAGGGCGTTAAGACACTGCCCAAGATCACCAGTATTGAAAAGACTAAGATTAATATCCAAATCTGTTCTAATATTAATGAACACTGTGTTAAGAGAGATAAGTGGGAACATGAGCATTCGCTCATGGATGTAGGTATAACGGACTCTTTCAGGAATCTCAATAACTCCGGTAATGTATGTGCAGAATTTGGTTTAAGTATGCTGCATGAAACTGAAGGTGAACAGAATGAAAGTGGCAGGCTGCAATCAAGCACTCCAGTGAGTGGCACGGAAACGAACTTTGGTGCTGCGACATCAGAATCTGTAACGCTAGATGTTAATGACATCATGAACACAAGTAGTTTATCAAACGTATCTATAGCGAATATGTCGGACAGTTACATGGACAAGCTATTAGGAGATTTATTAAACAATGAAAGTCAAGTACCTGTAGTATATGAAGCTGAATGGTTGAATGATTTGTTCAGCTGACGGTAGTAATGTTACATTTATCATTAATGAATGTAAATAGATTATATTAAACAGAGACTGAAAGAAATTAGATTATGGATTGCAACTAATCTTCGTGAATTGTGATAACGTTTAATAATAAAACACTTTTAAGAACTAGGATATTTTATTTATATTTTTGATTATGCTTTTAATAAATATAATTAATCTGACTAAAAGCTTTGAATATTTACAGGAAGCTGTTTGAGTTTTGGAGAACGGAAGAAAACTGATCGAGTGGTAAAAAAAATTATTTGATTTAACAAGGATATAAAAAGATCTAAAAATGTTAGAAGAAAAAAACACTGTTACTTTATTAAATGATTGTTATTTATTCATCTTGTTTTATTTTTAAGATCGAATATGCTGCAACGTTTTATGTTTAGTTTCAAGCATTTTTTAATTTCATTTCGAGCGTTTAAGAATTTTTTTTATAATAAAAAAGAAATTCTAAAAAAAGAAATTATTTTCTTTAATCCAAAGAGGACAATAATAAAAATCATAAGATTTATATATTATGAACTAACAATCTCAATTTTACGATTATGATAGCTTCCATAAAATTGTCACTTTTTAGTAGTAAATTTCGACGGTTTAGACTTGTTTTCTGTGTTTTTGAACACGACGGTCAATTTCACCATGTTTGAACCAGCTAACTGCTAACTTCAGGATGTGCAAGAGGAAGCACGATTGGCCAACGAATGGAGAAACTTTCGGGGATTTCGAAAGTCTCTATTCGATAGCCAATTGCGTGTCAATCGACAGCGTGTGCCCTCATGCTGCTTCCCGCAACCTCCATTTTTCCCCCAATTAGCGTTGCCGCGTTTTGTGTGCTATAACTTCGTCAGTAGTAAATAACACATGTCCGATTTATTATTACGCATCTGCCGTTCGGAGAGAGGTTTACGCGTTTTTCCGAAATATCGTTCGTCGTTAGAGTAATCGCGTAAGATCTCGAGCAATTCCTTAGGATGGATTTCCTAGAATATCCGGACATCTTCGCGGAGGTTAAGGGTGCTATGGTAAGAGCTTTTAATTGTTTTCAAAACAATTAAACAATGTTGTGTAATTTATCCTTATCGATTAATAAAACTGTGCGTTTCTGATCTATTTCAAGTTAGAAGTTACGGCGATTTATTTTCCAATTGCGCAAAATTTTCCAATGTTTTTAATCGTTCAGCTTTGATTCTAGCTTCACTAAAGATGCTTTGAAAATGATAGAATTACCGATTTTGCATTTTTGTTATATCATTAAAAATACATTTATCTGATATATAGATAATTAGATATGAGACTCTCTTAAGTGATTATAAATAATTGATGAATTTTCTCGCTATCGCTAGACGCCAGGCAGACTAAAGTTGACCGATCAGCACTTGATCTTCAAGAATCAGAAGACGGGAAAGGTCGAACAGATCTCCGCCTCCGACATGGAGATGGTAAACTACCAGAAGTTCATCGGGACCTGGGGATTGCGTATCTTTTTGAAAAACGGCACTCTGCATCGATTCAAGGGCTTCAAAGAGGTCGATCAGGAGAAGATCGCCAAGTTCTTTTCCATCAATTATAAGAAGGATATGCTGGAGAAGGAGCTGAGTTTGAAGGGCTGGAACTGGGGCACTGCAAAGTTCAATGGATCTGTCTTGAGCTTCGACGTCGGACATCACACTGCTTTCGAGATACCCCTGTACGACGTATCACAGTGCAACACAGGGAAAAACGAGGTGACATTGGAATTCCATCAAAACGATGACGCTCCGGTCAGTCTGATGGAGATGAGGTTTCACATTCCCGTGAGTGACAGCGCTGATCAAGATCCTGTCGAGGCATTCCATCAACAGGTAAGAGGAGATTTAGACGGTATAATTGCAGATGTGGAACTGAAAGCAGAAGAGTAATTCATTTCTCAATCGCGACAGGTGATGGAGAAGGCGTCTGTGATCAGTGTGAGTGGCGACGCGATTGCCATATTCAGGGAGATTCATTGTCTAACACCACGTGGTCGTTACGACATCAAGATCTTCCAGTCCTTCTTTCAACTGCACGGGAAAACCTTCGACTACAAGATACCTATGTCCACTGTATTGCGACTGTTCTTACTTCCACATAAGGATAATCGGCAAATGTTCTTCGTTGTGAGTCTAGATCCTCCGATCAAGCAGGGCCAAACGCGATATCACTATCTCGTACTCCTCTTCAATCAGGAAGAGGAGACTTCGATCGAATTGCCATTCACAGAGAAGGAATTAAAAGACAAGTACGACGATAAGCTGAGTAAAGAATTATCGGGACCAACGTACGAAGTACTCGGCAAGGTTAGTAATAAAACGAAAACTTGTCTGTTTACATTTTATTTCTTAATGCGAAATTATTTGTTTACAGGTGATGAAGGTGATCATTAACCGAAAGTTGACGGGTCCTGGACATTTCACCGGTCACACCGGGACACCTGCTATTAGCTGCTCCTTCAAAGCTGCGGCAGGATATTTATATCCACTTGAGCGAGGTTTCATCTACGTACACAAACCTCCGATACACATTCGTTTCGAAGAGATAGCCTCAGTAAACTTCGCGCGTGGCGGTGGATCGACCAGATCTTTCGACTTTGAGATCGAGCTTACGAGCGGCGTGGTACATACGTTTAGCAGTATCGAGAAAGAGGAATATGGCAAGTTATTCGACTTTATCACGTCGAAGAAATTGCGTGTCAAAAATCGCGGCAAGAGCGACAAGCTCAATTACGACGAGGACTTCGGTGACAGCGATCAGGAGGACGAGCCGGACGCTTACTTGGCGCGGGTCAAGGCAGAGGCGCAGGAGCGCGAGGATGGCGAGGCGAATCAAGACTCCGAGGAAGGCTCGACCGATGAGGACTTCAATCCGAATCAAGTCGAAAGTGATGTCGCCGAGGAATACGACAGTAATCCTAATAGCTCCGACAGCGAGGAAGATTCAGACGCCTCTGCGGCTAGTCATAAGAAGGAGAAGAAAGAGAAGAAGGAGAAGAAGTCCAAGTCAGCAAAAACGATATCGGAGAAGCCGCGAAAGCAGAGGAAGCCGAAGAAGGAGAAGGACGCGAACAGACCGAAGAGGCCTCCGACGGCGTTTATGCTGTGGCTGAATAGCACGCGCGATAGTATCAAGGCGGACAATCCGGGAATATCCGTGACGGAAATCGCGAAAAAAGCAGGCGAGATGTGGCGGGAACTCAAGGACAAATCTGAATGGGAGGCGAAAGCGGCTAAGGCTAAAAAGGAACATGCGGTATTGATGAAGGAATACGAAGCGAGCGGAGGTAGTAAAACTAAAGAAAAGAAACCGGAGAAAAAGAAAAAGGAGCCGACGAAGAAAGATTCGCCTAGCAAGCAAATGACTGGTTCCTCTTTCAAGAGCAAAGAATATATTAGCGACGACGACAGTAGCAGCGACGAGAGCAAGAAGTCCGAAAAGAAGCGTTCCGACAATGAAAGCGAGGATGAGAAGGATAGGAAGAAGAAACTTGAGAAGAGGCCAACGGAAGATGCTGGAAAGAAGCCGGCGAAGAAGGGGAAACGAAGTCGGTCGGATGAAAGCGATGTCGAAGAGCCCATAGAGAGTACTCCATCCTCATCTGATGCAGAATCTAAAAATAGCGACTAATGCTGCAGAATTCAAAGACATTCTTTTTCTCATTAGTTTATATGTATCGCTTGTCACATTTGTACTTTAATGTTGTAGTAACGCGAATGAATTACATTTTGATATTTATAATCATAAGGGGATAAACATTTAAATGGATTGGTATTATAAAATATTAATGTTAAGATTTGAAATCTGTGAAAACAAATAACAATTTATTGCCATCGTTAAATATTTTTACTTTGCTTTTTTCTTCTTTGAGTAAATATATCCCCTTTTTCATTCTCTAACGAAAAAAAATGTAAAAGAAAGTTCATGTATTTACTAACTCGATGTGTAAATTATTTATTTTTACGTTACCCAGTGACTATTTAATTTACAACAATTAATGTTCTTCTATACAGTTTTGTTTCCACAAAGTGTAAGTCTTTGAAGAAACATCGATTTAATAAAGTTACTGGAATCAGAATTAATTAAATCTGCTGTTAAACATGACATGTATATATTTCATGTAGGTAATACACATACATTGTATATACATAGTTTCTCTTGATACAACAATTAAATGTCTAATATTACAAGTGTGTGTGTGTGTGTAAAATGTTCGACAACAATAGTATGGCGACCAGATAACATTCACTATCGATTAACACAAATACGGTTCAGTTGGATTTATCTGTTCACTGTAAAAAATAGGAATGGCATCCAAAGTTTGCACTGTTTGCGTGGCCAATGACCCGTAAAACAAATGCTACGTAGGATCCGAGTGTGAACGTGCGGAGCGTGTCCTTGTGTCAACTGTGCGGCTTCTTCTCCTTCTCGGTTTCCAAATAATTCGTTTCCATGTCTTTGAGTTCAATGTGGTGCTCCTTCATGGCTTTCTAAAACACGAGAGCGCGGAATTACCCAAGTTGCTAGCTCTCCATTCGAGAGTTCTAAGAAGACGTTTCTCCAAACGATCAGCAGCTTAGCGCAATCTAATCTGCGAGAAGGGAGAGCCTCTCGGAACTTACCGCTACGCAATCTTTATAGACTTTAAGCAAGGGGGCGCACATCGTATCGTTGGTATCACCCTTTAAAAACTTTTCAGAGAACCAACTGTTGAAACAGGCGTCGTACTTCTGTTTCAACTCACTGCAATCCTCCATGTTGCACCCTCGCTTCTCTTTACCCCTCTCGCGCGCGCGCTCCCACTCCCCCTCTCATGCGTTATACACTTGCGGATTTCCTATAGGATACAATCCCGGTTTAATTACCTTGACACACTGCTGATACATTTTGAATAAGTGCGAGCATGTGCTGTCACTCGTGTCACCTTTCAAGAATTTCTCGGAGAACCACGTGTGGAAGCAGGCGTCGTACTGTCGCTTCAGATCGTTGCATGCCTCGCCTATGCTGTTCATGAATCAGCGATTCTGAATCCGGGCGAATCTGAAAATCGTTACTCAAATCGGTACTCGTCGTCACCCGGGGAATAGAAACGTGGGAGAAACGAGCGAGGGTCGCAGGCGCACCTCCTAACCTAAAATCCGCAGGAATGGAGTTTCCTGTAACTCGGCGGCACTCACCTGCAGCGGCGTGTCACGGCGAGGATGACTGAAGGTACCTGGACGTGGACGGCGTAGAAGAAACTTTCGGATCGTGGCTAATCGCCGGCGATATTACGTCAGATCAGATTGCACCTGCTATCGCAGGTTATCGGACGCTGGTGGGAGCCAGGGGCGAATCTGCACAGTCGCCGTCTCGCGGCCAATCGACGGGCTCGTCGCACGCGACAACGTGGTCCGTACAGAATAGACTTGTAATTCTGCGTTCCTGACCTCGTGATCAGCTGTTATTTAAAAGGGTAAATATCTTTTAATAATCGATAAATAATAGTATAAACGTGAAAATATATTTTCCTCGTTCTGTACATTTAAACATATGTGTTTGAAATTTCTCAACAATAATTTCTATTTTCATAGGTTATTGTTTTATATCTTTCTCTCTTATATAAAGTTAATTGTTAGATTTCTCTTGCATAAAGTTAATTGTTACATCTTATATAAAGAGGAAAATTATATCTCTTATATAACAAGAAAAATTGTTGTTAGCGCCGAAATTTATTTTTTTTAACCATAAAATCTGAATCACAATCTTTATTTAAATTTTAACATTTATGGTATATTTCTGATATTATACTACTAGAATGAACTGTGAGTTGGACAGCTTTATTAATTTTTAATAAGAATTGTTAATAAGAATTGATAACTTTGTGCAAGAATTTTGTTACACTTTGCAGTGAACATTTCATAAAATATTTGAATGCTGTAATAATTGTTTTTCAGAACTTTACGCTGTTGTCCGCTTGTGATTAAAACATGAATTTGCGAGAACCAAAGAAGAAGAGAACGAGGTTGAAGCCACAGTTGCCATTTCCCATCCCACTGAACGAAACGCAAGAATGGCCAGTGTACACGGCGCATCTCACAGATGTAGGATCATGTATAATTGATCCTGAAGAGATGACTGCAGTACATTCTATGGTAATCTATGGTCATCTTATATAAATTTTATTAGAGTAATTCTCTCTACGAACAAGAATAAATATCTTTGTCTATAGGGATTTTTTGGAAAGGGATCGTTATCGCGCAGTTATCCATCGTTTGACAAACCGAGGTACGGAGCACCGCCAGTTGTTCG
The DNA here is from genome assembly GCA_011636635.1 of Tetramorium simillimum. Taxonomy (NCBI): domain Eukaryota; kingdom Metazoa; phylum Arthropoda; class Insecta; order Hymenoptera; family Formicidae; genus Tetramorium; species Tetramorium simillimum. The sequence goes on along the minus strand of VBVQ01000791.1, from coordinate 5,235 downwards.
GAACAGACAGTGGCTTTGCAGACAAAAATGGCTCAAGGAAGTCAACGAATTGAATTCTTTCAAGGGTAATAAGAAACATTTCGTGACATATACAATGTGTCTCGTTGCAAAGTATTAATGAACAAATATAACATCTTGTAAAATAATATTCAAAGAAAGACATTGCAAGATAATATTATTAAAATACAGTGAAAATCTGTTATGAAATTATAGATCCTAAAGCAGACGGTCAGTGCGAAGGAGAAAATATCCCGGATGAAGAAATTAACGACATCGTTGAGATTCAAACAGCAAATTCTGTTGAAAATGGGAGTAAGCCAAGAAACGAGGACCCAAAGAATGTTGAGATTGATGAAGTCACTTTAGATTCCGCGGAGGAGGACGATATATGCGTCATTGTCAATAGGGACTCGGATAAACGTGATAACATTACTACAAGTTCACCAAACACTCACGATGATAAGAACAGCTCCGAGGAGAGGAAAGAAGAAGAAGAATCGTGGAAATTGAATTATTACGATTTCAAAAGCGATTGCATGAACGAGGATGACAATCAGCACGGAAAACTCTTGGTGTTGCCGGATAGCGATTCGGACACCGAGAATTATTTAAAAAATATTAAACCGAGAATCGAAGACGAGGGCTTTCCCGTTCGAGAAGCTCTGCACCTCACCTTCGAAGAGACCTTTTTTCTCCTTTTTGGATTAGGTTGCCTGCAAGTGATTCGTTTCGACGGTAGTCTGCTGGACATCAACAGCGCATGGTTGTACTTTTGCAAGGAGAAGCCAGACTTTTTACAGAAATATGTAGTTTATCATTATTATAGGAGCAAAGGTTGGGTGGTCAAGCCTGGCATAAAGTATGGTGGCGATTTTTGTTAGTTTTATTTATATTGTTAGCTTTCTGTACTTCATATTGTTGCTGTTTTATTCTAAATGCTCGTAAATATTTCAGTGCTTTACAAAGAGGGACCACCTTTTTATCATGCCTCTTACATCGTTATAGTAGAAGTAGTAGACGCAGACTCTTTAGTTGTAGATCCTACAATGTCCTCGCGATCTATGACGTGGAACAGTTTGTTCGGATTTGAAAGACTCTCCGAAACTGCTGCTAAGGTAAACGTACATGTATTTATTAAATACAATCAATGTAATGAATTTAAACTGTTTATATTCTAATTTACTGCGGAATATATAATTTGTTTTATATTCACGAATAATAGGAAACACTTTTCGCGCAAGTTTTATGGCCGTCGTCAGTTTCACGGGATCTCAGCGGAACTAGTCCTGAAATACTTTCGGAATTCACTGTGAGAGAATTATTATGGCGTCGATGGAATCCGAAACAGCATCGGGAAGACGTGCCCACCGAAGAGGAGGCTGATGATTCATGCTGAAAGATTTTATGATCATTAATATTCTTACTCTTTTATATTTTTTCTAGCAATAACAAACCTTTTAAGTTATTTTATATATAAATTTCAAATTTTATATATAAATTTTGTATTAATATTGCATATATTTATAAATATAATTTTTTTTTATTAATAAGCTGTACATATATTTTGCATTAAACCATAGTGTGGAATGTCATACGTTTCATTAGAAGGATAAAACGATTTTCTTAAACAAATATTATAGATTTCTTTAATCGTACAATACAATCTCGTATAGCAGATTATTATATTTTTATATTGCAATAAATATGTATATATGTAAATATATATATATATACATACACACACATACAGCATTTTTCGATGTTACAAAAATAGTGTAACATATAACATCTAAAATTAATTACGCAAATTATTTTGGTATCGCAATTATAGAAATATCTCGGAGTATTTATCATACACTGAGAATTATCAACGTTCACGCATCGATATCAAAAGTGAGAAATTCCGTACTAAGAAAATATCAAGTTTTCATGTTCAATGAGATATCTTAATATTACGTATAATATCTACATGTATACATAATATCAATCATAGCGTAACGGAGTGTAAAATCTCTGTAAAATCTCGTGGACTCTATGCGAAGCACTTAGCGCGGCGTTAAGCCGAATCAAATCCGTGTCTTTATCAGCGATCGGCGATCCACACGGCGGTATCGTTTGCGGTACTCGCCAAGTGAAAGCAAGCTGCAATCGCACGGGCCCCCGCGACATGGTCCCGGGGCCCGTGCAGTCAGTCCGAGGTGAGCTGGGAGCTGGCATGCCGAGTGCCGTACACCGCGAGTTGTCAGCGAGTTGAGCATCTCCAAATCAAGCCCGGGATAATTGAGTTCCGTGCGATCCGGTATGTAAAGGATAAATGGACGTTTCACTCTGTTATTTCCGTCTAATCCCGCGTGGCGAGATAACTGTCAACTCTCTGTGCCTGTGTCATTTAAAATTTGTCAATTTATTTGTATTTTCAGCCTATGATATATTTTAATTTTATACTGAAAATTTATTTAATAATATTCTCCGTTATACATATGTATTTACCTCTTTCTATATTGCATAAGAATTTATTTTATTTACACTTTTTTTCTTTATAGAGTTTCGGTTTATAATTTTTTGAGACTTTCGAATCTACAAAATTTTTAATTAATTTAATTTATATTATATGAAAATATTTTTATCGCTGTTTTTTTTATAATAAGTCTAAAATAAGATTTTTATTGTTTCCATCAATCTCAGTTAAAAGTTAATTGGCACTTGGATAATTCTGTGCTCCTTTTTAATCGTGTTTGTAAGAAGAGGCAGGTAATCATTAACTTCAATTGTTTATGGAAGCAGCTCCAAGGCGAATATCTCGCGGAGGCGTTGAATGACACTTTAAAATTCGCATTATTAAGCAGAATTAGAAAAAGGATCATTTCCAAATACGTAATGTAAATTAAGAATTTGATTTAAACTTTATGCCCAGGAAATCGTTAACTCGGAAATGAACAATTAGACTGAAACAAGTTGTGAAATTTAAGTCTTGAGGATATTGGTCTACGTTTCTCTTTTTGCCAAAATATGTCGAGTTAATCGAATATAATTTGGCCTAGATTTCGCCCAGAATGAATTTAACGAGAACTGTTCGGAACGCACGTGCGCACGTACGTACTGCGTGCAATACATATCGGCTCGCGAAAGATGTTTGGGGACAAACGCGCGACGATCAAACCAATGAATAAGGAATCGTGTCACTTTCATGTAAGATGAATACGAGAGAAAGCGCGCGAGAGTATTCGTCCGTATCTGCACTTAATTTGTAAGAGGAGGAGAAGATGATGCGACGAAATTTTCCAGCTAGAGAAGCAAGAAGGACATCGAACCAAAATTACTTCTGTCGCAAACTTTCGATACTAAAATAGGGCTTTTAAGGCAACAGCGTTTCGCTCGATTTTTTTTAAGAACTCTTAAGACATCCATTCGAAGATTATTCTCTTAATAATAAAAAATTAATTCAAATTATTAGAAAGGCAATTAGCGAGAGTAGACGATAATCTGTTTCATTTCTTGACATTTAAAGAATTCGATGTTTCATTTCGGTTATAATATAATATGTAATGTACATAATCCAGCATTTATATTAAATTCTATTTCGTATTTTTTATATTTAATATCATTTATATTATATTAACTTTTCATAATCGCGATAGCTGCTCTAATGACTTTCTAATATAATCGTGACTCATTTTATCTGAAGTCCGTAGAGAAGAAAGAAAAATTCAATACAATAATAGGCTGGATGATTTCTCAAGAATATTCCCATTTTACACCTAAGAATCAATATCCTTAAAGTGATCACACTTCTAAAATGTGGAGCCCAAATTTCGCCAATCAAAAAACGAACGGTGGATATTGTTACGAGGCACGCAGAAATATTTCTTAGGAACGATCGCGCACCGTAAACGGACGAGTGAATGTCATCCTCGTCTCACGATACGCCTGGGAATTCAGTCGCATCCGAGGCGGCGATGCAACAAACAAGCATGTTGTCGACTTGAAATCACTCAAAGCGAAATTTTTGAGCGAGTCACTTTCGACCTTTAATTGCCATCCGTCCTTAATTGAGAATTCTAGACGGATTGACTGACTAATTGAAGAAACGGAGAGGCCATGTCAAACTGCTCTAAGAATACAGACTTTAATTACGCGATAGCATTTCTTATATCATTATATATACAAATATATAATATATTATATACGCATCGCGTCTACAATATTCGTTAATTTTTTATGACATTTAAAAGGCTTCGTTCTTAGAGAAAACACACACACACACACACACATTGACAATTGTCTATAGAGTTTATAAATGATTGTCTCATTATTGTTAGAAAGATAATTAATAATTAATAATATTGGAATAATATTAAAATAATAATTGAAAATAATTAAAATTAATTCTCTGTTGACGTTGTTACTGCGACTCTTGACTATTTCCAAGTAGGCTTGCATGTTGTCTTTCTAAAAAGTTATAAAACATTAAGTACGTTTAGAAAATATACCTATATAAAAAAAATGTATGAAACCATCACGTGCGCTACCTAAGCTGCCTATTACTTTGATACTATCACCTTGCATAATCGAGATGTGACCTCGACGAGGAAGACAGTGGACACCGTGTATATTTCTTAGCTGTAAAGCTGAGCGAGATTCAAGTGAAAGTGTATAACTGTTTGCGCCGTCTATACGTTCCCTACGGCATCCTTGCGCCGAGGTACTCCCGGTTGTAATTGGGATATCGCTTATATTACGTTGCGTTATGTTACGTGCACGGTACACCTGATGTGCGGCATACTCGCGAAAAAGCGAGAGTCACTATCACGATTAGCATATTTCGGGACAAAATAACTTTCACAACTCGAATCTGATAAACGAACTTCGAAGCCACTGCGTTAGCTTTCTGAATCATAACGTCCGGGAAACAATTTTCTATATAATTACGTACAAAATATGTCCATATACGTTTACTTTTTTGCATAATCTCTGTGCATATATATAAGAAAAATAATAGGAAGAATAATTGAAATATAATTAGAAAAATCACTTTTGCATAGCTTTCTGTGCAGAAAGTGAAATTGATTAGATTATACATACAATATTTTTTACTTATAATAATATTTTATACGATTATTATATATAATTATTACGTTTATACATGATTATGCATGAATAATTTTTTCACTTCTTCAAACTTATTTTTCGTAAGAAAAAAATATAAAAATTATCCTTTTAATAAATGTTTAATTC